>JAGDQP010035051.1:8514-19780 GCA_022664845.1 Lepisma saccharinum | reverse complement strand
GGTTTCCCTGAATTATTTCGTACGTTTCCTGGAGATATTCCATAGTTTTCCTAGAGATATTTCATAGATTTCCTGGAGATATTTCATAAGTTTCCTTTAGATATTTCATAGTTTTCTTTGAGATATTTGATATGGGTCCCAAAGATATTTGATATGTGTGATAAAAATATTTGATATGTGTCCTGGAGATATTTGATGGGTGTCCTGGAGATGTTTGATCGGTGTCCTGGAGATATTTGATGGGTTTCTTGGCGATATTTGAAGGGTGTCCTGCAGATATTTGATGATTGTCCTGGAGATATTTGATGGGTGTCCTGGAGATATTTGAAGGGTGTCCTGGAGATATTTGATAATGTGTACTGGACATATTTGATCGATGTCTTGGAGATATTTGATGTGTGTCCTGGAAATATTTGATGGGTGTCCTAGAAATATTTGATGGGTGTCCTGGAGATATTTGGTGGGTTTCCTGGAGATATTTCATGGGTGTCCTAGAGATATTTGATGGTTGTCTTGGAAATATTTGATGGGTATTCTTGATATATTTGATGGGTGTCCTGGAGATATTTTATGGCTTTCCTTGAACTCTTTCATAGGTATCCCGGAGAGATTACATAGTTTGATTAGATATATTTCATATTTTAGTGGATATATTTCATAGGCTTCCTGGAGATATTTCATAGGTTTCCTGGAGATATTTGGTAGGTTTCTGTGAGATATATATATGTCCCAAAGATCTGATAGGTGTCCTGGAGATATTTGTTTTGTGTTATGGAGATATTTGATGGGTGTACTAGAGATATTTGCTGGGTGTCCTGGATATACTTCATAGGTTTCCTTTAATTTTATCATAGGTTTCACGGAGAGGTTTCATAGTTTTCTGGAAATATTACACAGTTTTATTAGAAAAATTTCATAGGTTTCCTGGAGATACATTATAAGTTTCTTTGGGTAATTGGATAAGTACCTAAAGTTACTTGATGGGTGTTCTGAAGATATTTGATCGGTGTCCTGGAGATATATGTTGTGTGTCCTGGAGATATTTGTTGGGTGTCCTTGTTATTTTTGATGGGTGCCCTATATATATTTAATGGGTGTCCTAAGAGATATTTGATCGGTGTCCTGCAGATATTTGATGGGTGTCCTGGAGATAGTTGACGGATGCCCTAGAGATATTTGATGGGTGTCCTGGAGATATTTGATGGGTGTACTGGAGATATTTGATCGGTGTCCTGGAGATATTTGATCGGTGTCTTGGAGATATTTGAAGGGTGTCCTGGAGATATTTGATGGATTTACTGGACATATTTGATCGATGTCTTGGAGATATTTGATGGGTGTCCTGGAAATATTTGATGGGAGTCCTGGAAATAGTTGATGGGTGTCCGGAAGATATTTGATGGGTGTCCTGGAGATATTTCATGTGTGTCCTAAAGATATTTGATGTTTGTCTTGGAAATATTTGATTGGTATCCTCGAGATATTTGAAGGGTGTCCTGTAGATATTTGATGGGTGTCCTGCAGATATTTGGTGGATGTCCTGGTGATATTTGATGGTTGTCCTGGGGATATTTGATGGGTGTCCTGGAGATATTTGATGCTTGTCCTGGAGATATATGATGGCTGTCCTGGTTTCTCATAGGTTTCACGGAGAGATTTCATAGTTTTTCTGGAGATATTTTACAGTTTTATTGGAGATATTTCATAGGTTTCCTGGAGATAATTCATAGGTTTCCTTGAGATATTTCATAGGTTTCTTGGAGATATTTCATAGGATTCGTTGAGATATTTGATATGTGTCCTAAAGATATTTGATAAGTGTCCTAAAAATATCTGATGGGGTCCTGGAGATATTTGTACGGTGTCCTGGAGAAATTTGTTGGGTGTCTTGGATATATTTCATGGGTTTCCTTGAAATTTTTCATAGGTTTCACGGAGAAATTTCAGTTTTCCTGGAGATATTTCACAGCTTTATTGGAGATATTTAATAGGTTACCTGGAGATATATCATAGGTTTCTTTGAGTTATTTGATATGTGTCCCAAAGATATTTGATACGTGTACTAAAGATATTTGATGGGTGTCCTGGAGATATTTGATCGGGGTCCTGGGGATATCTGATGGGTGTCCTGCAGATAGTTGATGGATGTCCTGGAGATATTTGATGGGTGTCCTTTAGATATTTGATGGGTGTTTTGGAAATATTTGATGGGTGTCCTGAAGATATATGATGGGTGTCTCGTGGAGATATTTAATGGGTTTCCTTGAATTTATTCATAGGTTTCACGGAGAGATTTCATAGTTTTCCTGGAGATATTTCACAGTTTTATTGGAGATATTTCATATTTTTCTCGGAGATATTTCATAGGTTTTCTGGAGATATTTCATAGGTTTCTTGAAGATATTTTATAGGTTTCTTTGAGATATTTGATATGTGTCCCAGAGATATTTGATGAGTGTCCTAAAGATATATAATGGGTGTCCTGGAGATATTTGATCGGTGTCCTGGAGATATTTGTTAGGTCTCCTGGAGATATTTGATGGGTGTTCTGGATATATTTGATGGGTGACATGGATATATTTGATGGGTGTCCTAAGAAATATTTGATGGGTGTCCTGGAGATATTTGATGGGTGTCCTGGAGGTAGTTGATGGATGTACTAGAGATATTTGATGGGTGTCCTGGAGATAATTCGTGGGTTTCCTTGAAATATTTCGTAGGTTTCCTGGAGATATTCTATAGTTTTCCTAGAGATATTTCATAGATTTCCTGGAGATATTTCATAAGTTTCCTTTGGATATTTCGTAGGTTTCTTTGAGATATTTGATATTTGTCCTAGAGATATTTGATATGTGTGATAAAAATATTTGATATGTGTCCTGGAGATATTTGATGGGTGCCCTGGAGATATTTGATGGGTGTCCTGGAGATATTTGAAGGGTATCCTTGAAATATTTGAATGGTGTCTTGTGGATATTTGATAGGTGTCCTGGAGATTTTTGATCTTTGTCTTGGAGATATTTGCTGGGTGTGCTAGAAATAATTAATTGAGTGTCCTGAAGATATTTGATGGGTGACCTGGAGATATTTGATGGGTGTCCTAAAGATATTTGATGGTTGTGTTGAAAATATTTGATTGGTGTCCTGGTGATTTTTGAAGGGTATCCTGGAAATATTTGATCGGTGTCATGTGGATATTTGATAGGTGTCCTGGAGATTTTTGATCTTTGTCTTGGAGATATTTGGTGGGTGTGCTAGAAATAATTAATTGGGTGTCCTGGAGATATTTGATGGGTGTCCTGGAGATATTAGATCGGTGTCCTGGAGATATTCAATGGGTGTTCTGGAGATATTTGGTGGGTGTCCTGGAGATATTTCATGGGTTTCCTTGAATTATTTCATAGGTATCCCGGTGATTTCATAGTTTTCCTAGGTATATTTCATATTTTTGTGGATATATTTCATAGGTTTCCTGAAGATATTTCATACGTTTCCTGGAGATATTTCATAGATTTCTTTGAGATATTTGATATGTGTCCTAAAGATATTTGATGAGTGTCCTGGTGATATTTGAGGGGTGCCCTGGAGAATTTTGATCGGTGCCTTGGAGATATTTGATGGGTGTCCTAGAGATATTTGATGGGTGTCCTGGAGATATTTGATAGCTGTCCCGGAGATATTTCGTGGGTTTCCTTGAATTATTTCATAGGTTTCCTGGAGATATTCCATACTTTTCCTACAGATATTTCAAAGGTGTGCTGAAGATATATCATAGGTTTCCTTTAGATATTTCACAGATTTCTTTTAGATATTTGTTATGTGTCCTAAATATATTTTATATGTGTCCGGGAGTTTTTGATGGGTGTCCTGGAGATAATTGATGGTTATCCTGCAGATATTTGATGGGGTCTTGGAGATATTTGATTGGTCTCCTGAAAATATTTGATGGAAGTCCTGGAGATATTTGATAGGGATCATGGAAATATTTGAACGGTGTCCTGGAGATATTCGTTGGGTGTCCTGGAGATATTTGGTGGGTGTCCTGGAGATACTTGATGGGTGTCCTGGATATATTTGATATGTGTCCTAAGATATATTTTATCGGTGTCTTTTAGGTATTTGACAGGTGTCATAAAGCTATTTGACAGGTGTCATAAAGCTATTTGATAGGTATCCTAAAGTATATTAGATAACTGTCCTGGTGATATTTGATGGGTGCCCTGGAGAATTTTGATCGGTGCCTTAGAGATATTTGATGTTTGTCCTAGAGATATTTGATGGGTGTCCTGGAGATATTTGATAACTGTCCTGGAGATATTTCGTGGGTTTCCTTGAATTATTTCATAGGTTTCCTGGAGATATTCCATAGTTTACCTAAAGATATTTCAAAGGTGTGCTGAAGATATTTCGTAGGTTTCCTTTAGATATTTCATAGATTTCTTTGAGATATTTGTTATGTGTCCTAAAGATATTTTATATGTGTCCTGGAGATATTTGATCGGTGTCTTGGGGATGTTTGATGGGTGTCCTGGAGATATGTGTAGGGTGTCCTGGAGATATTTGATCGGTGTCCTGGAGATTTTTGGTGGGTGTCCTGGAGATATTTGATGGGTGTCCTGGATATATTTGATATGTGTCCTAAGATATATTTTATCGGTGTCTTGTAGATATTTGACAGGTGTGATAAAGATATTTGATAGGTATCCTAAAGGTTTATTAGATATCTGTCCTGGAGATATTTGATGGGTGCCCTGGAGATATTTGTTCGGTGCCTTGTAGATATTTGATGGGTGTCCTTGATATATTTGATGGGTGTCCTGGATATATATGATTTGTGTCCTAAGATATATTTGATCGGTGTCCTGGAGATATTTGATCGGTGTCCTGGAGATTTTTGGTGGGTGTCCTGGAGATATTTGATGGGTGTCCTGGATATATTTGATATGTGTCCTAAGAGATATTTTATCGGTGTCTTGTAGATATTTGACAGGCTGTCATAAAGATATTTGATAGGTATCCTAAAGATTTATTAGATATCTGTCCTGGAGATATTTGATGGGTGCAATGGAGATATTTGATCGGTGCCTTGGAGATATTTGATGGGTGTCCTGGAGATATTTCATAAGTTTGCTTGAAATTTTCATATGTTTCACGGAGAGATTTCATAGTTTTCCTGGAGATAATTCACAGTTTTTTTGGAGATATTTCTTGTGTTTAGTGGAGATATTTCATAGGTTTAATGGATATATTTCATAGGTTTCCTCGAGATATTTCATAGGATTCTTTGAGATATTTGATATTTGTCCCAAAGATATTTGATAAGTGTCCTAAAGTTATTTGATGGGTGTTTTGGAGATATTTGATTGATGCCTTGGAGATATTTGATGGGTGTCTTGGAAATATTTGATGGATGTCCTGGAGATATTTGATGGGTGTCCAGGAGATATTTGATGTGTGTCTTGGAAATATTTAATGGATGTCCTGGAGATATTTGATGGGTGTCTCGGATATATTTGATGGGTGTCCTGGAGATATTTGATGGCTGTTATGGATATATTTATGGGTGTCGTGGAGATATTTTATCGGTGTCTTGGGAATATTTGACAGAAGTCCTGTAGATATTGGATGGGTGTCCTGGAGATATTTGATCGGTGTCCTGGAGATATTTGATCTTTGTCGTGGAGATATTTTATCAGTGTCCTGGAGATATATGATCAGTGTCCTAGAGATATTTGATCGGTTTCTTTTAGATATTTGACAGGTATCCTAAAGATATTTGATGGATGTCCTGGAGATATTTGATGGGTGCGCTGGAGATATTTGATAGGTGTCCTGGAAATAATTGATGGGTGTCCTGGAGTTATTTGATGGGTGTCCTGGAGATATTTCATGGGTTTCCTTGAATTTCTCATAGGTTTCAAGGAGAGATTTCATAGTTTTCCTGGAAATATTTTACAGTTTTATTGGAGATATTTCATAGGTGTCCTGGATATATTTCATAGATTTCTTGGAGATATCTCGTAGTCTTCCTGGAGATATTTCATAGGTTTCTTTGGGATATTTGATATCTGTCCCAAAAATCTTTGATAAGTGTCCTAAAGATTTTTTATGGGTGTCCCTGAGATATTTGATCGGTGTCCTGGAGATATCTGTTGGGTGTCTTACAGATATTTGATGGGTGTCCTGGAGATATTTCATGTGTTTCCACGAATTTTTTCATAGGTTTCACGGAGAGATTCCATAGTTTTTCCATAGTCCTTGAAATATTTGATGGGTGTCCTTAATATATTTGATGGGTGTCTTACAGATATTTGATGGGTGTCATAGAGATATTTGATGGGTGTCCTGGAGATATTTGATGGCTGTCCTGGAGATATTTGGTGGGTTTCCTTGAATTATTTTGTAGGTTTCCTGGAGATATTCCATAGTTTTCCTAGATATATTTCATAGGTTTCCTGGAGATATTTCATAAGTTTCCTTAGATATTTCATATTTTCTTTGAGATATTTGATATGTGTCCTAAAGATATTTGATATGTGTGGTAAAAATATTTGATATGTGTCCTGGAGATATTTGATGGGTGTCCTGGAGATATTTGATCGTTGTCCTGGAGATATTTGATGGGTGTCTTGGCGATATTTGAAGGGTGTCCTGCAGATATTTGATGATTGTTCTGGAGATATTTGATGGGTGTCCTTTAGATATTTCATTGGTTTCCTTGAATTTTTTCATAGGTATCCCGGAGAGATTTAATTGTTTTCCTAGATATATTTCATGTTTTTAGTTAATATATTTCATATATTTCCTGAAGATATTTCATACGTTTCCTGGATATATTCCATGTTTCCTGGAGATATTTCATAGGTTTCTTTGAGATATTTGATATGTGTCCTAAAGATATTTGATGAGTGTCCTAAAGATATTTAATGGGTATCCTGGAGATATTTGATCGGTGTCCTGGAGATATTTGGTGTATGTCCTGGAGATATTTGATGGGTGTAATGGATATATTTGATATGTGTCCTAAGATATATTTTATCGGTGTCTTGTAGATATTTGACAGGCTGTCATAAAGATATTTGATAGGTATCCTAAAGATTTATTAGATATCTGTCCTGGAAATATTTGATGGGTGCAATGGAGATATTTGATAGGTGTCCTGGAGATATTTGATGGGTGTCCTGGAGATATTTAATCTGTGTCCTGGAGATATTTGATGGGTGTCCAGGAAATATTTGATGGTTTCCTGGAGGTATTTGATCAGTGTCCTGGAGATATATCATGGGTTTCCTGGAATTGTTTCATAGGTTTCACGCAGAGATTTCATATTTTTCCTGGAGATATTTCACAGTTTTATTGGAAATATTTCACAGTTTCCTGGAGATATTTCACAGGTTTCCTGGAGGTATTTCACAGATTTATTAGATATATTTCAAAGGTTTCCTGGAGATATTTCATAGGTTTCTTGGAGATATCTCATAGTCTTGGTGGAGATGTTTTATAGGTTTCTTTAAGATATTTGTTATGTGTCCCAGAGGTATTTGATAAGTGTCCTAAAGATATTTGATGGGTGTCCTGGAGATATTTGATCGGTGTCTTGGAGATATTTGATGGGTGTCGTGGATATATATGATCGATTTCTTGGAGATATTTGATCTGTGTCCTGGAAATATTTGATGGGTGTCCTGGAAATATTTGAGAGGTGTCTTGCAGATATTTGATTAGTGTTAAAAGAGACATTTGTTGGGTGTATTGGAGATATTTGATGGGTGTCCTGGAGATATTTGATTTGTGTCCTGGAGATATTTCATGGGTTTCCTTGAAATTTTCATATGTTTCAAGGAGAGATTTCATAGTTTTCCTGGAGATATTTCACACTTTTATTGGAGATATTTCATAGGTTTAATGGAGACATTTCATAGGTTTCCTGGAGGTATTTTATAAGTTTGCTGGAGATATATCCTAGGTTTCTTTGAGTTATTTGATATGTGTCCTAAAGATATTTGATAATAGTCCTAAATATATTTGATGGGTGTCCTGGAGATATTTGATCCATGTCCTGGAGATATTTTTTGGGTGTCCTGGAGATATTTGTTGGGTGTCCTTGATATATTTGATGGGTGTCCTGGATATATGTGATGGGTGTCCTAAGATATATTTGATCGGTGTCCTGGAGATATTTGATCGGTGTCCTGGAGATTTTTGGTGGGTGTCCTGGAGATATTTGATGGGTGTCCTGGATATATTTGATATGTGTCCTAAGATATATGTTATCGGTGCCTTGTAGATATTTGACAGGTGTGATAAAGATATTTGATAGGTATCCTAAAGTTTTATTAGATATCTGCCCTGGAGATATTTGATGGGTGCCGTGGAGATATTTGTTCGGTGCCTTGTAGATATTTGATGGGTGTCCTTGATATATTTGATGGGTTTCCTGGATATATATGATGGGTGTCCTAAGATATATTTGATCGGTGTCCTGGAGATATTTGATCGGTGTCCTGGAGATTTTTGGTGGGTGTTCTGGAGATATTTGATGCGTGTCCTGGATATATTTGATATGTGTCCTAAGATATATTTTATCGGTGTCTTGTAGATATTTGACAGTTGTGACAAAGATATTTGATAGGTATCCTAAAGGTTTATTAGATATCTGTCCTGGAGATATTTGATGGGTGTCCTAGAGATTTTTGATGGGTGTCCTGGAGATATTTAATAGCTGTCCTGGAGATATTTCGTGGGTTTCCTTGAATTATTTCAAAGGTTTCCTGGAGATATTCCGTAGTTTTCCTAGAGATATTTCAAACGTGTCCTGGAGATATTTCATAGGTTTCCTTTAGATATTTCATAGATTTCCTTGAGATATTTGATATCTTTCCTAAAGATATTTGATATGTGTGATAAAATTATTTGATATGTGTCCTGGAGTTATTTGATGGGTGTCCTGGAGATAATTGATGGGTATCCTGGAGATATTTGATGGGGGGCTTATAGATATTTGATAGGTCTCCTGGAAATATTTGATGGAAACAATGGAGATATTTGATAGGTGTCCTGGGAAAATATTGACCGGTGTCCTGGAGATATTTGTTCGGTGTCATGTAAATAATTTATCGGTGTCCTGGAGATATTTGATGGGTGTCCTTCAGATATTTGATGGGCGTCCTGGGGATATTTGGCGGGTGTCCTGGTGATATTTTATCGGTGTCCTGGAGAAATTTGGTAGGCGTCCTAAAGATATTTGATAATTGTTCTGGAGATATTTGATATGTGTCGTTTAAATACATGATGGGTGTCCTGGAGTTATTTTATGTTCGTCCTTAAAATATTTGATAAGTGTCCTGGAGATATTTGATTGGTTTCCTGGAGATATTTTATAAGTGCCCTGGAGATATTTGATAGGTGTCCTGGAGATATTTGTTGGGTGTCCTGCATATATTTGATGATTGTTTTGGAGATATTTGATGGGTGTCCTGGAGATATTTGATGAATGTCCTAGTGATAATTGGTGGGTGTCCTTGAGATTTTTGATGTGTGTATTTTAGATAATTGATGTGTTTCCTGGAGATAGTTGATGGGTGTCCTGTAGATATTCTTTTTTTGTAGTGGAAATATTTGATGGGTGTCTGGGAGATATTTGATGGTTGTTGTGGAGATATTTCATGGGTGTCCTAGAGATATTTGATGCGTGTCCTGGAGATATTTTATCGGTGTCCTGGAGATAATTAATGGGTGTCCTGGAGATATTTGATCGGAGTCCTGGAGATAATTGATAGGCATCCTAAAGATATTTGATAATTATTCTGGAGATATTTGATGGGTGTCCTTGAAATATTTGATGGGTGTCCTGGAGATATTTTATGTTCGTCCTTAAAATATTTGAAAAGTGTCCTGGAGATATTTGATTGGTTTCCTGGAGATATTTGATGGGTGTCCTGGAGATATTTGATCGGTGTCATCGAGATTTTTGAAGGGTGTCCGGGCTATATTTGATGGGAGTCCTGGAGATATTTGATGGGTGTCCTGTTAATATTTGAGAGGTGTTTTTGGGATATTTAAAGGTTGTCCTGCAGATATTTGATGATTGTGCTGGAGATATTTGATTTGTGTCCTGGAGATATTTGATCGGTGTCCTGGAGATATTTGATCGCTGTCCTTGAGATATTTGATCGGTGTCGTGGAAATATTTGATCGGTTTCCCGGAGATATTTGATCGGTGTCGTTTAGATATTTGATGGCTGTCCTGGAGATATTTGATCAGTGTCATCGAGATTCTTGATGGGTGTCCGGGATATATTAGATGGGAGTCCTTAAAATATTTGATGAGTGTCCTGGAGATTTTTGATGAGTGTCCTGGAGATATTTGATCGGTTACCTGGAGATATTTGGCGGGTGTCCTGGTGATATTTTATCGGTGTCCTGGAGAAATTTGGTCGGCGTCCTAAAGATATTTGATAAGTGTCCTGGAGATATTTGATTGGTTTCCTGGAGATTTTTGATAAGTGCCCTGGAGATATTTGATAGGTGTCCTGGAGATATTTGTTGGGTGTCCTGGATGTATTTGATAATTGTTTTGGAGATATTTGATGGGTGTCCTGGAGATATTTGATCGGAGTTCTGGAGATATTTGATCTGTGTCCTGGAGATATTTGATGGGTGTCCTGGAGATATTTGATGGGTGTCCTGGTGATATTTGATGTGTGTCCTGGAGATGTTTGATGGGTGTCCTGTAGATATTTGATCGGTGTCCTGGAGATATTTGATAAGTACCCTGGAAATATTTGGCCGGTGTTCTGGAGATAGTTGAAGGGTGTCCTGCATATGTTTGATGATTGTTTTGGAGATATTTGATGGGTGTCCTGGAGATGTTTGATCGGAGTCCTGGAGATATTTGATCTGTGTCCTGGATATATTTGATGGGTGTTCTGGAGATATTTGACGGGTGTCCTGGTGATATTTTATGTGTGTCCTGGAGATGTTTGATGGGTGTCCCGTAGATATTTGATCGGTTTACTGGAGATATTTGATCGATGTCTTTTAGATATTTGATGGGTGTCCTTGAAATATTTGATGGGTGTACTGGAGATATTTCATGGGTGTCCTGGGAGTTAGTCGATGGATGTCCTGGAGATATTTGATCGGTGTCCTGGAGAAATTTGGTAGGCGTCCTAATGATATTTGATAATTGTTCTGGTGATATTTGATGGTTGTCCTGAAAATATTTGATAATTGTTCTGGAGATATTTGATGGGTGTCCCTGAAA
>JAGDQP010035050.1:0-17905 GCA_022664845.1 Lepisma saccharinum | reverse complement strand
ATAGATAGATAGATAGATAGATAGATAGATAGATAGATAGATAGATAGATAGATAGATAGATAGATAGATAGATAGATAGATATGGATTGGACAATATAAAGGAAACCTTCTTGAAAACTTTTGTAGTTTTAGATACCAAAATCTAGATAGACAAAATAATACTAACCCACAATTTTAAATTTATTTGTACAATATATAGAACAAAATACTAATTTGACTTGAGAAAGATTGTACAAATTCTTTCCGATACCAAATGCTTGACCTACATATAGAGAACTTAAACAAAACAATGTAAATCCACACTTTAAACATACACAAAATCTGTATTTGACCAGACACTTTTCTACTATCAGTAGCTTTAGTTTCTATATATGACTTTATTGTACATGACATTTTCTTGAAGTCTAGAAAAAAGTCAACCTCACTCACGTAGAGTGGCTGGAGTGTAATTCTGCGTGTATCTGTGTGAATGCCCAAGGGTTTTTTTCTTTCTAGATTACTTATTTCTCTAAGAGAAAACATTATCATATGCCCTGAGTATTTTGTAATTTCTTAAGACAGTCGCATTTCAAATACCAAGACAGCGAACATAACACCTTATTTACTTTAGGTGAACCACTAGTGGAAATTTACTGAAAGGTTTAGTTCAAATTGTCTAGTAGAAAATATCCTTAGCGATTCGCAAGAAATTATTGTATTTTAAAGAACCAAATACAATACTGAAGTGATATGTATTATTACAAATTACTGTACTAATACCATATTATACTAATGTTGTACACAAAAGGCAAGAAAAAAGGTCTTTTTCTATCAGTTCTTGAAAGTGAGGCACCATAAGCATATTTGTAATTTCTGATAATATGTACGTTTATCATTTACAACAATGCTAGTAGCAAAAGACAAAATATGTTGCGTGCGAAATTATAGTAAATGTAATTTCTCTCTATAAATATTATATTAAACAGAGGTATCATTGAATATCATTCGAACAACATCGGAAATAAATGAAGATTTTTCTCATATCAAACACATATTTGTGTATGTGCGTGCAAGTGATAAATATCGATATGAGTATGTTTTGTTCCCAGCGGTCGTACCTTACTTGGTAGAGTGTTTGCTTCCTATTAGGGTGTTCCTCGGTTCGGTAACAGCAGCTCACTGTCCTGACTTACGTTTTCCCAGTATTTACCTGTCACATCAGGCATGTATTGGAATGATAACTTCAAATTATGACCTGTCCGACTCCATACCGCATTTCGCCCAACCATATCCCGGTGTGAGCCATAGGTGTCTAAAGCTATAAACAAAATTCAAATCCAGCGAGTACAATCCGTAAATTTGTCGCTCTATTAATCGGTACATTTCTCCGTAATGATTGGTCAAGATGACCGAGAAGGGCCAAGTGGCCGTAGCTCAGTTAGTACAGCGTTGGATTCGTAATGTTCTGCAACAATAACAGGAACCGCCTACCTGACTGAGACAGTACCAGGCCATTTTCTTCACGCCACGAATGAGCTAGTGTTTATAATAATCCGCAGAGATACAAGACAGACAGAGAGTGTATGTGGGGGAGAAGGAATGAGTAAGAGATAAAGACAAAGAACAAGAAAGAGAAAAAGGAAAGGAAGAGACGAAGTCGTGAGAAGAAAGAGAGAGAAAGGTCAATGAAAGATATTGAAACTAGATTGATTTATTATTATACTAAAGAACAAACATAAACACACTGTGTAATTTCTGATTCTAGCCAGTTATACATCTTGTCTCTCCAACCGGAGAAGAATCTCTGGTTGAGTTCTGTAAGTAATTGAGTTATCATTTTATTGGAAAAACTACCGCGCTGGGTAAGACTCGAACCCGCGCCGTCGAATTTAAAGTCCAAGACGAGAACCACTCCACCACACATTACGCTCCCCAAAAGCTGCGTAACATGTTACAGTTTATCTGTGTTAAAGAAGTACAAGAAAAGTGGGTGTTTCATGTCAATTAGTTTTTCGTAATTGTGCTTCTTCCAACCAATTTTCGTAAATCATCTTCTTCTTCTACAAGGGCAGAAACTTTCCCACCGTAGGAGATTCGATGTGGTGCATCCACATTCATTAGGATTCGACGTTTAAGAAGAGAAGTTACTATTCGATTGTTCACTTTGGACTTGTAAAAGCAATATTTGGTAAGAAGGAAGTTTGAACCTCTGTTACCTAGCTTCCATACTCAGAAGTCGACCACCATACCACTGGACTGTTTATTGTAATACAAAGTCCAGAAATACCATTACTACTTCCAGGTTTTGATTAACTCTGCGGAACAACTGCCTTTGTTTCTGTAAATTCTGTACGCCAAACTGTATGTGAAAATGTAATCAGTCAAAGACTTCTAAAAGACGAGTAGATAGTGCACGTAATATCCACAATAGAAGTAATCCAGGTGAAATGAAAGAAATAATAATATCTTATACAGCAACTTCTCCGACAACAAAACCTTTCAAAAAATATTTATATTCAATGGAAAACAATCATAAGGTACAATATCGATGCAATACTTACCTTTTTGATATAATATGTGTCATGGGGCACGTCAATTCCTAAGCAATGTCAACAAATTTTTAAATTTAACAATCTCAAAAAAATTGTACTTTCCACCATCTTTTATTCACATTTTGAGATTTTAAGGAATTTACTGCCTGCACTTTTTCTAGCAGTTTTGTGGAGCTTAGTACTGGTCTTAAAGGAGACCTCCATAAATCAGTTGTTTATTGAAAGAATTGTGCTGTGATTTTTGCACCTGCAGAAAATAGGGAACAAATCACTAATAGGAACCTCACCCAAAGATCTATGAGAAATGTAAATACATGTTTTTTTTCAGTTGTCTCCAATGGGGTGAAGATTACGTCCTAAGAACGAGAACTAATGTTTAGCGTTGACTCCGAACCGTATTTGTCCCAAGTTGGAATCAGATGCGGGACTACTTTGTTACAAGTCAGCTTACTAATCACGAACCTTCAAGTGACACAAGTTGAAACATTAGTGATTAATTTCTTTTATTTTTCTATTTATGGCCTTTAGGCATCTAAGACTCAGGTCGGGGTAAGGGGAGGGTAAAGGATTGGGGAAGGTGTCGGCCAGGCATATGTTGAAAGTGCCAACCCGGCATTTGTCTGGTGTGACTCAAGAAAACCTCAGTCGGGATTCGAACCCTTGACCTGCAAAAGGATACGCCAACGCACTACCACTGAGCTACGTCGGATCGCTGATTAATGATTAAACATATGTGATTAGTATAACGTATTTGGTTATTGTGAATGACAGTGAAATGCAATTGACACAAAATATGCAAAAGACTAGTAAAGTAAATCAATGAAATAATTTAAATCGACAGGTAAAATAATTTCGTGTGTTGTTGATCGAAAAACCTCTGCTATATAGACCAAGAGCTAGACCAGATTTTATTTATCCTTGAATGCCAAAAGCGCCGTGGCGGATTTTTTTGGAAGCCTACTACCTAAACAGACAAAATATGGCATTCTTAGTAAATATCAGTGGCGGGGGTATGAAATATGACGTTATCAATATGGCCGCCATGTCATTTTCACTTCGAGGCATTGAAATAGCTTTAACTTCTCACTGGTCTGTCGTAGAGACTTATTTACTTTTTTTAATTCAATATAATTTTATAATAAAAATATCTTGTTATATCAATGTTCTACCTAACGTGTAAGCTTTTGCTTTTTTTAGTGTTGAAATTTCATTCTATAACTAAAAAATGAGCTCAAAACAGATGGGCCAAATGAATGTATTTACTGTTATAGAATATAATTATTAATGAATCTTAAACCAAGTAATGAATACTTTTATGAGTGTAATAAATTAATTTTTCACAATTTGCAAAATAGTTTATAATATTCTTTCGATTCTCGTAGTCGTCAGTTTCATCGCTGGCAACCACTGTATGTATTCTCTTCTTCACTTTCTGCACCTTCATCATTTTCAACATCAAGGTACTCAGGACACATAGGTTCTTCAAACCATTGAATTTTATAATTCCCATTGCTGTACCACCCATGTTTCACAAGATCTATTCCTTGATAGGGGTGTTGCTGGTTAGCTTTCCTCCATATTAGTGCAACAGCATTGCTTCTTTTTAACTTTCCACAAATAGCAGCTCTTGACGGGGGAAGAAGAGTGGGATCAATACTTTGAATCTTCTGTAAAGGTTGTCGCACTAGTTTCGGAGCACATTTTATTTTGAACAAATTTTATCATGAGTAGAGTGAGGGCACTTGACGCGGTTTTCTCAAAAATTGCCTCTTTTTCCTAGGCCGCCTGTTAGCCAGGAGTCAATTTTTCAGGGCTGTATGATATATGGTGTCATGCGTATCGTCCAGGTATGAGAAATGGAACATCTTGTTTTCAACCTCTACTTTATAAAAGGCTACGAACATATTTTGCAACCCCTATTTATAAAAGACTACGAACACATTTTTCAACCCTTATTTAACATAATAGAGATGAACTACGACCCCTTTTTTAACCCCACATAGTGCATAAGGCTATGACCCCAATTTAACGTAGCAGAAATTACACTAACGCTATGACCCTCTAGCACAAGGCTACGACCCTTACGGCACCTTTTTCCAACCCCTAATTAACATGGTATAAAAGGCAATGAACACATTTTTCGTCCCCCCTATTTAATTTAATTCACATTATAAAAGAGTGCGAGGCTATTTTACGACCTAACCCCCTAAATACACTTGGGGGTTGTGAATTTAATTAGAATTTAATCCATTACATAAAAGACTATGAGGCATATTGTAGATTTCAAAAATGGCATAAAGTTAATGAATATATTTTTCAACGCCCCTTACGCCTTCTAACACTACACCCACATAAGGCTTCGATTTATTCTCTACGGTCCATCCCCTATTTTATAAAAAAACTACGGCACCTTTAACATAGCACAGCTTAGACCAGTGGATAATTTATTTTGCAACCCTTATTTATTATAGTAGAGATTTTATAAAAGACTACGAAGTCTTATTTAACATAACAGAAATTATACAGCTATTTGTTTAAAAGAAACACTACTTTATAAAAGAATATGACCTCTATTTCTAAACCCATATAAATTACACCCTATAGAGCCTTCTAAAATACATTTTATACAGGTTAGATTTTATAATTATAAAATTTTATATTAACATGGGCCTGATATTGTCTCACTTGTATTATATTAAAATATTTAAAAAGTATGTTTAGTTTTTAATTAATTTTATTTAAATGTAATGAGAATTAATGAAAAATATTTAAAAAATGTTTACCTCGCGCATATATTTTTATACAATTATTCTGTAAAACACAAGTAATATATATGAAAAATTGCCATGAGTTCAAGTTTAGTGGAGTAGAAGAAGGAATTAATAGCAGCAGCAAAAGAAGAAGGTAAGTAGATTTTTACCAAAATTACCTAATTAAAAATTAAGATAATAGGAGTAATTGGAATTGTAAATCGAAAAGCTTGTATTTTTAAAATTTTGTTTATTTTTTCATAAGTAGAATTTTTTTACCATAATATAATTAAACATTATCACATTATGAATAATTAGAATTATAAACAAATTATTAAATATTTGATAAACGGAAATACAATATTATAATTATGTTTTTTCTATATTTTGCAATTTTTCACATTGACTACTACATACCTAAAAATTGGTGACCTTGAGGTCAAAGGTCAAATATATAAACCTGTATATCTCGTAAACGGCACGGAAATGGTGACCTTAAGGTCAAAGGTCAAATATATAACCCTGTTTATCTCGTAAACGGAATAACATTAAAATTCTGTTTTCAGTTTCGGTATAAGGGTAGTAAATAGTTTATGTGGAAAATGGCGACCTCAAGGTCGAAGGTCAAATATAAAACCCTGTATATCTCGTAAACGGAACAACATATTAAAATTCTGTTGTCGGTTTCGGTATTAGGGTAATAAATAGTTTATGTGAAAAAAGTGGTGACCTCAAGGTCAAAGGTCAAATATATAACTGTATATCTCATAAACGAAACAACATATTTAAATTTTGTTTTCAGTTTCGGTATAAGGGTAATAAATAGTTTATGTGAAAAAAGTGGTGACCTCAAGGTCAAAGGTCAAATATATAACCCTGTATATCTCGTAAACGAACAACATATTAAATTTCTCTTTTCAGTTTCGGTATATGGGTAGTAAATAGTTTATGTGAAAAAAGTTGTGACCTTGAGGTCAAAGGTCAAATATATAACCCTATATATCTCATAAACGGAATAACATATTTAAAGTCTGTTTTCAGTTTCGGTATAAGAGGTAGCAAATTGTTTATGTGGAAAAGTGGCTACCTCGTGGTCAAATAAATAATTGTGTATAACTCGTAAACGAAACAACATATTAAAATTCTGTTTTCAGTTTCGGTATAAGTTTTAATAAAATAGTTTATGTAAAAAAGTAGTGACCTTAAGGTCAGAGGTTAAATATATAATTGTGTATAAATTGTAAACGAAACAATATATATTGAAATTTTGTTTTCACATTTAACAATATAATATTACTCTTACATACTATAAAAGTTCTGACGCAAAAAAATGTTAAAATATTTTTTACATTAGCTATTTTACATTTTTTTAAAAAAGAAAAATTTCGCTTTTTATTATTATTTTTAAAACCTTAGTTAAATAATAATATTTTTTATAACTAATTATTTTTATATTTCTTATTTTCTTTCATTTAGATCGTCTAAGGACCTTGGAAAGAAGACTTGGAAGATCTCTAATAATTAGCATAATATAGATACTTTATTACCAAAATTAAGTATTTTATATACTATAGTATTATAAGTAATAATAGTACATACATTTTTTTAAAAAAATGGAGAGTTCTAGTAATATAACTATTATTAACCAAATAACTAGAAAGTATAAAAAATTCCGAATGAACGGTATAATGATAACTGCGCAAATTGCGAGAACCCCTAATGGAGAAAACCCAATTACTTGACTGAAAGGGGGAATTGCCCAACTATTAAATATGTTAATGACAGATTTAGCTCCTCATCATCAGGTAGGACTGACATTATGGAATCAGAACAACCCAGATAGGTCTTTTTGGTTTTCATTTCGAAAAGCAACGAATGTTGGGGAAGACTTTATTGTGGGGCTTTGAAAATAGTTATACAGTCTAATGCAAAGCTTATGGAAAATATCGTTTTTTTATTGATTTCCATCATGTGACCATACCTATAGGGGAGGGGAGAGAAAGGCAGAATTTTACATCTGATGAAGAATATATGAAAACATGCAACGGTATAGTCATTATTAAAAATAAAGATAGCAGCTGCCTTGGCCATGCCTTAGTAGTTGCTAAAGGGCTTATTGATAATCAGGGTGATAAAAATGCATGTACGCCTTATTATCACCAGCAAAGGAAATTTATGTCTCTAAAAGTGAAATTATTTTCTAAGAGTGCAGGTGTTAATTTAATAAACGGTGGTACAATACCTGAATTGAAATTGATTCAAGAGTATTTACGTGATTATACTATTACAGTGTACGATGGTTTGACGGGGGAGAAAACGTTTTTCGAAGGCGTGGGTGGTGAAAAGAAAATTAATCTCCTTTATATACATAATCATTATAACGTTATTACTAATTTAACTGCCACATTTAGCTGTTCGTACTTTTGTGATATATGTTATAAGAAATATAATAATAAACAAAGGCATATTGCTCATTGTAAGGCATTTTGTCCTAAATGCCAGAAAAATACTCCCTGTAAAAACAGAGGAAGTACTGAATTGTGACAAATGCAACAGGTGTTTTTATGGTCACGAGTGTATGACTTATCATATACAGACGGATTTGTGTTCTCATTTAAATTGTGCACAATATATCTTAAATCATATGTTGTTAAGAGAATAGAAATCCTCACAAATGTGGGGAAACGTATTGCGTAAACTGTAAAAATATGATGCCGCCCCGTCATCTATGCTATATTCGTCCTGATAAATCTACAGGTACTAAAATGGATGATGTTGTATTATGATATAGAATGTAGACAGGACGAAGTATTACGAGAGGGAGTAAACGAACATGTGCCTAACTTACTAATCACGCAGCAAGTATGTTATCAACGTTTTAACGGTGGTGATAATATTACATGCACCATTTGTAGTAGACCAGAAAATATTTTCTATGGTGAAAAATGTATTGTTGACTTTCTCGATTATTTGAGTAAATAACCCAACAATATCAATAAAGTTATCTGTGTTGCTCATAACGCCAGAGATTATGACGCACATTTTATTCTACGTACAATAATAACCAAAAAACAATGGACCCCTAATGTTATTATGAAGGGGTGTAAAATATTGTGTATAGACTGTAAATATCTAAAGTTTATAGGTAGTTTAAATTTCTTCCCTGTGGCGCTGGCTAAACTATCTGAAGTATTTGGTGTAGATGAAGTTAAAGGTTATTTTCCTCATTATTTCAACACAAAAATAATCAGAAATATCTGGGACTTATGCCCCACCCTAAATATTATGGTTATGACTATGCAGGAGAAAGAGCAGAAAAAATTATGTACTGGTATGAAATTTCCTCAAAACAAACATTTAATTTTAAAGAAGAATTAATTCGATATTGTCGGAAAGATGTTCAACTTTTACGTAAGGCACGTATTAAATTCATTATAGAATTTCAGCAAATAGCTCATGTTAATCCTCTGCTGGAATCTATAAGTATAGCCAGCGCTTGTAATTTGGTTTTCAGGCGCTATTTTCTGAAAGAGAAAATAATAGGTATTATTCCCCATAATGGATATCGCTGGGCAGACCAACAATATGTGGAGGCGATTCAATGGTTGGTAGATGAAGAAAAATGGTTGGGTATTACAATAGAGCATGCAGCAAACGAGCGTGAGTTAGCGTTATTAAGTATCTTTAAAGTAGACGGGTACGCGTGTATCAATAATCAGAACTATATATGGGAATACCAGGGGTGCTTCTGGCATGACTGTCCCCGCTGTTCACCTACGGAGCGTAATGCACAAATATACAATGATCCACATAGCACAATGAATATTCGCTATGATAATAGTTTAAGAAAAAATGCCCGTTTGCGCGAATTAGGGTTTATTATTCATGTAAATTACGTGAATGGAAACGTAAATTACGTGAAAATCCACATATTAAAGAGTACGTTTCCACACACCCAAAATGTAGAAAAAGTCCCATTAATCCTCGCGTAGCTTTATATGGCGGACGATGCTTCGCAGTGAAATATTATTATAAAACAGCCCCGGGGGAGGAAATACATTACGTAGATGTAATTTCATTATACCCTTTTTGTTGCAAAGTAAAAAAAATAACCAGCGAGACATCCTATTCAAATTTACGTTGGAGTTGAATGCCCAAGCATTGACAAATTCGAGGGGATTGTGAAATGTACAGTACTTTCTCCCTCGAATCTGTATCATCCGGTTTTGCCATATCATAGTGGGGGCAAACTTCTCTTCCCTCTGTGCCGCAAGTGTGCCGAAACTTTAAATATAGAAGAATGCGCAAATAGTGAAGAGAAAAGGGCTCTCACTGGAACATGGGTAGTGGACGAAGTCCGTAAAGCTGTAGAGAAAGAATATAAAATACTAGAAATGCATGAGTTTTGAGAATATGAGGTGGTGGAGTATGATCCTGTTAAAAAAGAAGGGGAAATTTTCACTGAATATGTAAACATGTTTATGAAATTGAAACAGAGGCCAATGAATATCCCCAATGGTGCAATAGTGAAGAGCAGATAAATAAATATATTAAGGAGTATTACGAGAGAGAGGGAGTGCAGTTAGACAGTACAAAATGAGTAAGAAAACTAAAGCCCGAAAAAGTATATGTAAACTAGCTATAAATTGTTTATGGGGCTAGTTTGCCCAGAATGAAAACATGGGTCATACTGTTATTATTCGAGATCCGGCAACATTCTATGATAAATTAACTCATAGCAATATAGATGTAGCACCCCAATACCCCTTGATGAGGATACGTTATTATTAAATTACCATATATTAGATGAAGCAAATATTTCTCTGAAAAATACAAATGAAATTATTGCAGCATATACCACCGCCCATGCACGATTAGAACTATTTAGAACAGGTAGACAAAGATGCCATATACATGGACACCGATAGTCTCATATATGCAGTCAGGCCTGGAGGAGTAAAATTACCCATAGGCGAATATTTTGGTGACTTGAAAAACGAATTAGAATGTGTAGGTCCAAATGCATATATTGGAGAATTTTGTAGTGGCGGGACAAAAAATTATGCTTATGAAGCTTTTAGTGAGGGCACTACAAAAACATGTTGTAAAGTACGTGGAATTTGTCTTAACAACAATACAATGAAAATTGTTAATTTTGATCAAATTAAAAATATGGTTCTTAACGATGCCCCGCCGGTAAATGTGACAAACCCTTGTAAAATTTCTCGTACAAAAGACAGCAGAATTATTACTACGGAAGAGACGAAAACCTACCAATTGGTACATACAAAACGTAAAAGAGTTGGCGAAAGTTACGATACAGTACCTTACGGTTTTAAGAGAAATAAAATATTGTAAAAAGTATTAGTTGTGTAAAACACGCAGATATACATTATGAATAATAAACAGCTTTTAAGTTATTTTTACTATATTAATAATTCCACTGATCTTTGTGTATATCTGAAATATGGTAGTGATTATAAGTTCTATGTATATGTAAAACTACGCATTACTAATAAGTGTATTGTATTATCCCTTAATGAATGGTACCGCCTTGTATCATATTTTATCTATATTGAGGATTACTTTAAAGAAGGTTTAAATGCTACTAAATATACTCTAAGTGATAAAACTATTTTAACGCTTGACGCTACCAATGACGATGTTAATTTAATTTATATTCATTCAGATAATAATAGAGTTGTAATTGATTTTTCTACATGGAAAAATATGCTACTATTTTCCATGTATTAATGAGGCAATTTCTACATGTTCTAAGCTAGCCCCTCTAATAAGTAAATATTTATATGAATGTGTTATAAAGGGTAAATTTTCTAAAGTTACTTTTGTTGAAGATACTGCTACAGCAAATCGAATTCAACTAGAATTAGTTTCTATGTCAATGGGTGATTGACATATGTTTTATTTTTGGAGAAGTATATAATAGAGAGAGGGAAAAAATATGGAGTTTCAACATCCTTTCACATGCATTATAACGGGGCCCACAGGTTGTGGGAAGTCATATTGGGTCAAAACATTTCTCAATCATTATAGTAAACAGTGGAAAAATATTATATGGTGTTACGGCGACTGGCAGCCCTTATATAGTACTCTTCGTATATGTTGTAAATTTAAAGAAAGATTACCACAGGGTAATGAATTTTCAGTGGAAGAAGGTCCCCACCCTATAATTATAGATGATTTAATGCGTGAATGTAATAACCGGCTTGTTGATATTTTTACCAAAGGTAACCACCATTGTAATTTAAGTGTTAATTTTATTACCCAGAATATATTCCACCAGGCTAGAGGTATGCGTGATATTTCATTAAATTGTCACTATATAGTATGTTTTAAAAATGCAAGAGACCAGGCTCAGATTAATTACCTGGCACGCCAATTATATCTTGGTAACGCAAAGTTTATTCAGGAAGCCTATCAAGATGCAACCCAGAATGCTCATGGTTACCTACTATTTGGTCTAAAACAGAATACTCCCGATGAGCATCGTGTACAAACAAATATTTTCCCCTCGGATTCATTCAATTATGTTTATGTGCCTGTAAAATAATACTAACTTTAATATTTTATATATTTTAATAACTATTTTTACTATAATAGACGTTAAAAATGATTAACAAACAGGATGCACACTTACTAAGACTTTTAGCAAAGGCAAAACCTAAAGCACGCAAAGCAGTATTACAAAATGCAGAATCCGAATTAATTCGTTGTATTTGTGAATGTTCCTATAACGTATTGAAAGGAAACGTTCCGTTAAATAAAAAGGAGAAAAATATATTGCGGAAATATAAAAATCAGCTTAGGTATCTGGTAAAGAAAGGACCGACGCTAAAACAAAAGAAAAAGCGTTTAATTGTACAAAAAGGTGGTTTTCTTACTGCATTGCTTGCACCGATTCTAGGGGGTTTACTATCTATTTGTTTAAATAATGCAGCATACGAAAAAACTTATTTTAATTTCGCCCGAAAAATTACATTATTATCAAACTATATTTAATCTCGATGACGAGATGAAAGAAATTTTAAATAATGAGAGTTTGGGTGTAGAAGAAAAATGGGTAGAATATAGAGAGGTATTGCAAAAATATTTACATGTTTTTCAAGAACCGGTAGCAGCAGTAACAATAACAACTGCTACTAATACTACTAAGAAACGGGGTGGTGCTGAGGAGTAGGAGGAAGAGGATGAGATAATATCTACCCTCCCTGAAATCTGCCAGCGTAAAGCAAGACCTTTATTACGTAAATGAAAACAAAACCCTAATATTCAATGGGATGCCAATGGTAATGTTAATATATATGGTAAATCAATTCCTGGTGTAGTAGATTTAATATAGTAGATTTAATATAGTAGATTATATATAGTAGATTTAATATATAATTCTGTTAGGTGTCGTAAGAAAAATATTCCACCCACTGGTTGGGAACCATTTGCCGTACTATTAGCAAAATCAAATATACCTTTAGAGTATATAGGTAACTCTCAACGAATAGAGTATATTCGAAAGCTGACAGTTGCTGGTCCCCGAAAACCAGAGGAGGAAGAGGAGCCGGAGCCATGGCGTAAACGTAGAAAAGCTGTCAATTGGCGCAACTATAAGCAATGAAGAAGTTAGCTAATATTTACTCTAACTCTTCACACCCTGCCTCGTTTTCAACAGCTCAAGCATTATGGAAAGCTATAAAGAAATCAATACCTTTACACAGGGTGGAACAATGGTTAGAAGAACAACTGACATATACATTGCATAAACCAGCACGTAAACGGTTTCAACGGAATCCCTATCTTATGTTTAATATTGACGATCAATGGCAAGCTGATTTAAACGATATGCAAAGTCTACAAAACTATAATGATGAGTACAGGTATATTTTAACAGTGATTGATATATTTGGTCGCTATGCATTGGCTGTGCCTGTTCGTAGTAAAACTGGTGGAGATATTATAAAGGCATTCGTGAAAATATTTACATCTACCCCCAGGCGTAAACCTCTACGGCTACAAACAGATAAAGGTACAGAGTTTATTAACAGGCCATTCCAGGCGTACTTAAACAAGCAAAATATTCATTTTTTACAACCGAAAACTCTAATATTAAGGCAAGTCTCGTAGAACGTTTTAATCACAGCCTGAAGCAAAGAATGTGGAAATATTTTACAGCAAAGAAGACTTACCGCTACAAAGATGTGCTCCCTAGGCTAGTTCACGGATATAATTCTAGGCCACAGGCAGCACACAAATTACCACCAGCTCTAGTGAACCAAGATACTTTTCAACAGGTGTGGAATGGACTAATTACTCCGTTCCGTACCAGTGTTAAAGCAGAAAAATGTAAAGAAGGGGAAACTGTGCGAATTACTAAGGCAAAACGACATTTTGGAAAAGGTTACAAAGAAAATTGGACTCTGGAAATATTTAAAATAAAACAAATACAATATAAAGAAAAGAAAGTGGATTATGTATTAAAGGATTTAAATGGTGATATAATTGATGGTACATTTTACGAAAAGGAAATTCAAGCTGTGCCCCTGCCCAAAGTTTACGAAATAGACGAAATTTTAGAAGCTAAAGGTAAACGAATACTTGTTCGGTGGCGGGGTTATCCTGCTTCATTTAATTCATGGATTCCAGTATCCTATTTAACGAACAGCTAGCAACATTTAAAAGACAGGGGCAATGGAAAGTTCCACCACGTCAACTTGCAGAGTGTGGTTTTTATTTCATTAAATTACCCGATATTGTAAGGTGTGCATACTGTACTTTAGAATTAGGTAATTGGCAATTTTATAATATCCCCTTAAAAGAGCATAAGCATTGGAGTCTATACTGCCCCCTGTTAAGAGGTAACGTAGATGTTTGTTGTTATAAAATGGAAATAAGACCTTTTTTCTATGCCTGAAAAAGGATGGTAATAATAATACATTATTATAAACTAGTGATATATTTATGTATATAGCAGAAAAAAAATGAATGATCCTTATCTCAAATATTATTTGCATCAAGCAGGTAGTGGTTATAATGTATATAGAGGTGCACCATACCAAGAGGGGTATGGTATTGGTAGTTTTCTAGGTGGTCTATTTCGTACTGTATTTCCATTATTAAAACAAGGTGCAAAAACTGTTGGTAAAGAACTGTTACGTGGTGGTATTAATGTAGCCGAAGACGTACTAAATAATAATAGACCCGTTGAAGAAGCATTAAAAGTGCACTGGCAGGAAGCAAAAAGTAATTTAAAAATAAAGCTCATAATAAAATTAATCAAGTGTTGGCGGGTGGAGAAAAACGTAAAAATAAGCAAACAGGTGGTGGTGTAAAGAAAAAGAGGGCGAAGAGGAGAGATATTTTCAATTAATTATGGAGCAGCGTACTAGTTTTTACCTCACACTTCCCAGTAACAGTTCTATGGAATATTTCCCGCAAAATACTCTGGCGTGTTATACTACAAAATTATATCATCCTCTCGTGCTGGAGAAAGGTGTGGGAAACAGCTGTTGTCGAAGTACATTATACAGATTCATTTCAAAATGTTTCCAAATATACTGATAATATCTATTACAGGGGCTCGGATAAGGAAAGCTGGAACGTAACTAAAATAATGCCCGGCCATTATTATTATGTTGATGATATTCTATATCAAATTAACTATAAGAGCGATAAATTGAATTTACAATTAAAAGTTAAAGCTTCGGTAAAACGCATTGAGGTTAGTAGAGTAAGAAAAGACGACAGGAGGGTGGAAGTTCGTCTATCACCGGAATTAGCCAGAATACTAGGTTTTGATCATATTCAGCAAGATGATATTGCATTTGTCCATCATGCGCGTTATCCGCCTGATTTACAGAAATCGATACCCGTACACATGTATATTTATAGTGATATTGTAGAACCTCAGCTGGTAGGCGATACTGTTGCGCCTCTATTACTTATTGTAAATACGAATATTAAAGAGTACGGTGCTAGTAATGTGCATATTTTTTAAAATCCTCATTATGTCCCCATACAACGTAAACAGTTTGATCAAATTATTATTGATTTAAGAGATAGCACAGGTAATCCACTTCCTTTCCAATATGGCAGTGTATGTGTAAAACTACATTTTCGTAATAAGGTATTATAAAATAAACTAGTGTGGGTATTATTAGCGGAAATGCAGTGCAGAATTAGAAGTATTTGCGGGTCTGCTCACTCAAACGAGTATTATTGGTAATAAAACAGTGCCGTATAAACCTGTTGCGTCAATATCTGATAATGCACCCATAGAGTTTGTAGTCCCCGGCCATGGTGATGATTATAATGATTTACCAAATACAATGCTACATATTAGAGGTAAAATTACTAAACCTGATGGTTCTGATTTAACAACTGCTGATAAGAAAATAGGTCCTGTAAATTATTTTCTCAGTGCAATGTTCAATGAGGTACAAATATATATGAATAATCAACTAATTTCCTAATCTTCGCATACATATCCATTTCGATCGTATATTGAAAAACTACTAAATTATAATACCAATGCAAAAACAACTCATCTTCAAACGGCAATGTGGTTTAAAGATACTGCCGGACATATGGACAGTGTGGCCGAAATTTAATAATCAAGGTTTTAAACAACGCTCACTTCTCACAGCGTTAAGTCAGCCCTTTGACTGGTCTATATTCATGGTGATATTTTTAATCAGGAAAAAATTCTGTTGAGTGGTGTACAGTTGCATATTAAGCTGATACCACCCAAACCCGTATTTTGTCTAATGAGCGAGACTGGTGCTGAGGAAAAAGTTGTAATTACAGATGCAACACTGTTTGTGAAAAAGGTTGATGTGTCGCCCACGGTTAAAATAGCACAAAATAAAGTATTACAAAATCCTAAATTTAGAGTAAAATACCCAATAACAAAGTGCAGGTGAAGACAGATTTTACCGCAGGGCATTATGGACACCACTCTTCCAGATTTGTTTCCGGCATAGTGCCTAAACGTATTATTATAGGGTTTGTTACTAATATAGCTTTCAACGGTACTTACCAAACAAATTCTTTTAATTTTAAGCATTTCAGTATGTCATTCTTTACATTATATGTTGACGGAACACCTGTTCCATCTAGACCACTACAGCCAGATTTTGATAATAAGCTATATATACAAGCATATTCTACGATATTTACAGGTTCTGGTATTTATTATTCTAATCAAGGTAATGATACTTCACTTGTCGAATATCCTAATGGTTATACTCTACTCGTGTTTGATTTAACTCCCGATTCTAGTACTAGTGCTGCATTTCATACTAGCCCCCAACGACAGGGAAGTGTACGATTAGAGGTTCATTTTAAGCAAGAACTGCCATCTCCTGTAACCGCGGTTATTTACGGCGAATTCTCATCAGAACTAAAAATTGATTTCCAGAGAAAAATATATATCCGAACAAAACACCAGAGGTGCAAAAAGTGGAGCCAAGTTCTTTAGCTCTAAAAAGGTGTGAAATGGGAGACGGATGAGCCAAGTTCCTTGGTGACAGCATGTAACAGGAACAAAGGAACTTGGCGCGAGCTGGCAACAGCCTTTGGGTTGGTGGCGGTGCACGTAGTGGGTTTTATGATCCCCACCTACCTTATAGCTTGAGGATCATGAACCTTGCCACCTCGCGCCAAGTTCCTTTGTTCCTGTTACATGCTGTCACCAAGGAACTTGGCTCATCCGTCTCCCATTTCACACCTTTTTAGGGCTAAAGAACTTGGCTCCATTTTTGCACCTTTGGTGTTTTTGTTCGGATTCCACAGCTTTTTGTACGTGCATAATATATATACTCGCTCACTCGGCCTCGTTTAGGTCCTCGCCCCCCGTAGCTGGCTGCGCCCCCAACTTTGAGTTTTTGGGTACTAACGCCCCTTTATCGTTACCACTCTCCAGGACACTGTGCTTCCATGTTGCAGATTTTTTCCCATACCCACCACCCGTGGGAATGAGATATTTATTGAAACATAGGGAAGCTTTGCCATATTTATTGTAACCTACTTGTGATGATACAGCAAATTTGCTTCCTGCTGGCGGCCCTAAAATTCACCACCACCAACCCTAAGGCTCGAACATCATCTGGTGTTTTGCTCGGATTTCAAAGCTTTTTATACCTGTATATATATACTGGGTTCGCCTTACTGGGTGTGCTGCCCCAGAATTCCGTGTGCGCCCCAATTTCAAATTTTTAGGACTACGCCCCCTTTATTGTGATCAGACTTTCTGGGGACAGCGCCCCATGCTGTGCAGACCTTATCCCATATCGCCTCGGGGGCTGAACGCTCATAGAGGTGATTGATCCATTTATTGAAACATTTTCGTGATAGTACACCTTCATACCAAATTTCGTTTCTGTAGCTTCAGTGGTTTGGAAAATGGTATTTGAGCGGCTATGTTGAATTAAAAAAAGCGATTTTTAAAAAGTTTTCTTACATTGCCGTTACCTACTTGTGATGGTACACCTTCATACCAAATTTCGTTTCTATAGCTCGAATGGTGTGGAAAAAGTTTTTGTGCGGCCATTTTGATCCAAGTTAACAATTTTTTTTCAAAAATGTAAATTATTCCTAAACTACTCTTGTTAATA
>JAGDQP010035049.1:804-13599 GCA_022664845.1 Lepisma saccharinum | reverse complement strand
AACAAATTCTTTCCGTTTTTGAGGGTGAAAGAATATTTATAAACTGAAACTGAAAAGCTTTACTCTTTGTTCCTTGAGTTTTCCACCCTCTTCTGTGGAGGATTTGACACAGTCTGTAATTAAAACAATGGGAATCTGTAGCTCCGAGTCTATGTGACAAGCAAATAAATGTTTGAGCACTACAAGCAGTATTTTACATGATGTGTCCAAAACACACAAAAATATATCACATATAAAAAATAAATAAATGTAGAACGTTATTTGTGAGGATTCTGCCAAGAAGAATCACCTTCGCATTTACAATATGGTACAACAGATTAACTTAAGAGCCCGACATGGGCATACAATTTCTCTGAAGCACTTTCTGCACGAAAATTGATGTGGAAATTCCGGTGGGATTGTTTCATCCTTGCTGATCTTGGGTATTAGAGTTTCTTTTACTTTGTTGTATCCATACTGACAAGGATGTAAGTCGGGTGCATTATCGGTTGCGTACAACCATTTGTAACATTGAAGGTACGCTCTTTTGATATGGAGGTGGATAGATGTGGTTGGAGAAACTAGATCCGCGAACGTCGTTTGGAGATTATTGTAATAGAACTCATATGAGCGTAACTCATCTATATAAGCGCCAACTGTGAACCAAGTGTTCGCACTAGGAATGTTTCAGCTTTGTTTATCATGCCATCAGACAGCTCTGGTTTAGCAAAGCTTTCGAGAAAGTCTGATCCACAGTCTTCAACAGTTTTCAGTGCTACATAAAGTTAAAATGAATTATATGGGCAGTAACAGCACTATGATTCAGTTCTACATGCCTCGTTCCGACTTTGGAAGTCGTATCACAGCAACTTAATGCATGAATGGCTGGAAGAATGGAAATAACGTACGCAGGTATGATATTCCTTTATGAGTGGAGTGGAACTGCCCTCACAGTCTTGATTGATCTGCACAGAAACCTCAACTCCTGTACTCCAAGGATTTTCCAACTGTTTTGAAAATGGTATAACGCGTTTACAAATACATCCGTGTCTGGAGAGGAAACAATGATATCAGTGGTTGATTTTACTGTTTCTGCATTATGCATGTGCACTAGAATCCTGTCGTCCGGATTCGTGTCTTTATTTTCTGCAGTGTGAAGGAAACTGCATTTTTCATGGTCGTTATCATGAACACCTCCAAGGTAGATGATTACATGCTCTGGAATGACAATAGCTGTTTGAACCCAACCGATGAAAAACCTGAATTTTCATCTTATTGCTAGAAGGCGACCAATACCGTTCCATTTGTACTTGGAGTGGGGTGTTGATTTTTGGTGGAGCGTCTTCAATGGCATCTGCTTTCACACGCCAAAGTCTCTCCTGGGACTTGACGCTGTTTACTTTATAAACATAAGAAATAATGTCTACTCGCAGAATATTCGGATTCACTGCAATAATTTATTTCAATATGCGATTAGCGAATTCGTCAAATGTCTTCAATTTTAGTTATTTTAACGCAGACCCTTCTAGCCAAAGCCATGAAATTTATAACAACAGTGACAGACCCGTTGGTACAAGCTACTTCATATGGAACTGGTTCAGGAGGTTTCTTTGTGATTTCGTGGAAAAGCTAGGATTTAACAGGCTTTCTCGAGAACCGGTCCTTTGTAAGAAAATTTTATATTGGTGTGGTTTCGTACTTAAGCAGTATGTTGATGTCGTGTTTCCTGGCCCTCGCAATGTACCGAAAAGCAATACAACTTTCCTTCGATATATTCACCGTGACTTCTTATTCTTCTTTTTACACTTTCTTTTCATAATTGGATTCATTAATGCCTTTGATTTTATGGTGAAGCGTTCTTGGATAAAATCATCATGGGCTGCGACACCATCTTCGACATACTTCAGTAAAAACAAGGCTGTATCTTCATCCACTACCTCTCCAGTAATGATGTTTCTTAATTTGTAGTTTTCCCAATTATTTTCATCAAACAAAAAGGGATTTCCTCTTTCCACAATGAACTCCATCATTGCAGTAATATATTTCTCATTCCTTACTGTAGTAACTGATAAAAATTCATAGTGTAAAGTACATCCGACTTCGTCCATAAGATTACACACACTACGCAAAAAGTAGGATTTTTTTTATTTATGTTTAATTATATCATGCTGGGCAATTGCTTCTTTTCTTCGTGTGCATCCGATTACACCTCCACCTCCGGCTGGTTTGTTGAAATGCTGCTCCAACTCGTGATCAATTGGAATATAATTGAATTTGCGAGAATCGCCTTTGACTACAAACCCACCAGCAACAAAGTCATCGTATATTGTGGGGAAATTATTTTGCAACATCAGACAGAAACACTACTCCCCACCGAGCATAGTTGATTTTAACAAATGCAAATGACATGGAGACTGCCTTGGACAGTATCAACAAACAGTTCCCAGTTTACCTTCCTGTATGCACGAGTTAAGTTTCGTAATACTGAATAAAGATAAAACAAAGTGATGCCAGTATTTGAATATGTCACTATTCTGCACGCCATTATCCACAAATGTCTTAAAGGATTCATCATAAGTAGAAAACTGATCGTTTACGGAATCCAAGTTTTTTTCTGCATTTTACTTACGTGTTCGGGATCAACGGATAAATTCAGTAGGGCCACTGATGCTGCCAGTTCGTTACTTATTATTATGTTTGTTTGTTCAAGAAATGCTAACCACTGTAAGCGCAGCATTGCTTCTGATAAGATGCTGACAGCTCTCAACCCTCGTGAATAGTGCGTTCCACTTAGAATACTCTTTACAACGTGTGGTTTAAATGTTTCAGTCTCAACAAATACATTTCCTATACCACTATCCAGAAGGTAATCACCGAGATAGGTAATGATTTCTTTTGAGAAGTGGAAACCTCCCAATCCAATGAAGATATTTTTAAATTTGTCTGGTAACAACAGCTGAATTTATTTGGCGATTCTGTAGACGCCTTCACCATACCAAACACATGTTTGTTTGAGCCATATAGTCCTGGAAGTTCACCATGCATGTAAATATAGTGTCGTACTGAGTCGCTGGGTGGGGGGATGATAGGAGTAAATGCTACTTTCGTAAGTAACGGAGTCTCTTTTTGTAAATAAACTGTGAAATTCACTCCACGACAGTATTAGAGGGCTGTCAGGAGCGTGTGTTTTGGTGTTATCTAAGCTGTGATGGAAGAGCCTAAAAAACACATACGGTTGGTAATACAGTTATAGTATTAGGTCTTGGCGATGGACTGAAATCTTCTGATATCTGACATCTGAGTTTTGTATGACAGCAATTCGTAACATAGAAGTAGCATCGAAATGGTGCGACAACGTCTGTCAACTTCTGAATGTTACGTGTTCTCACTTCATTGGCAGCCGACCGGGTAGCCGTGCGGTCTAAGGCGTTAGGCCAACAACTCGAAGGTCCCGTGCTTGAATCCCGTCAGGGGCATGGGTGTCTTAATTAGAACGTGGCGGATAATCGTGACGGTCCGAAGTCAACAGTTACTAGTCTGGCACATATAAAATAAAGTTTGCGAAAGTTTTTTGATTCTTTGAGAGTATCGAATAAAACAAGCATTGTGTCGTGACTGTCACCAATCCCTGAGGGCACGTGAAATGATCGAAATTATCCACTGCTCCTCGGACGGGAAAATTTGGTGTTATATGCCGAGAAAGAGGAACACGATGCAGTTCACTTTTTGAAAGAATTCGATTGGCTAACATGCTGTCACGTATTTCCATCGAATCGTAACTCATGCGTAACACCATGCCAGTGCCAGATCTAGAAATGTTTCCTATGGGGGCAAAGTTAAATTTTGCCGCCCTTTCCATCGCTTTTTAGCCAAACAACACGACTGGCCGACTCGAGGGCCACAACATTGTCTCCCATCACGTAGTGTACTTTTGTTATCTTCTCTGGAGCCTGTCGTGCCATCGCTATTACTAACTCCAGTAAGGCAGCAGACTTGGCTATCTGACTTGAATTTTAGAGATGAAGGTAGGTTGTATGGAATAAGAAAAAATGTCTTAGCGCACAAGTATTGAAATTTGGAACATGTTCGGGTCAATTCCAATTTAATGTGCAATTTTACTTCCTTTTTAGGAGCTTTTATCTTTTTACTTTTAGCTATTTTCCGCCCTCTAAACGTGCCCCCCGGAGCGCTTACCCCCTTTTTCCCCCTAGATCCGGCACTGCCCCATGCGGTTGAGCAATTGGATGAAGGTCTTTGAACGAGTCATCTCGTGAGTAGGCTGTGCAATACTGACATGCTTGTACTAGCTTCGCTCTTTTTGATGGTACTTACGGCTTCATTTGTTGTACTTCCTTTTACTCTAGTTCTCTCGCCTTTCAGTACGTACGGTTGATAACACGTCATATGATACACAAATGAATTCCGATCGTTGGCGTGTAGTGAGTACATAAGTTTGTCTCCAAGGCATTCGGAAGCCTAGTAAACTTTCTTCCACCTGTTTTCATCTCCGCAAAGTTGGCGTCCTTTTTTGGGGGGGTTAGCTGACATATAATACACTTTGACAGATCTTTGACCTCATCTTTTATTTTTTGGGGACTTCTCAGTGGAACTTCCATTGCGGTTTGTTCAAGTTAACTCAATAAGAAGGCTATGAATCTGGAACAAAAAGAACACAAACAAATGCGTTAGAAAAGATTGACACATACATTAATTAAATAAATTAACTTTGTTTGCAAAACAACTCATTTACATTCCGCAAATGAAATATGTATGTATTGGTATAGTAAAATTTGTGTAAACTTAATTTCCTTAAATTTTGTTGCGATGAAAAATTTTCGTAGGACGCGTCACAGTGCACATAAATGCAAAATATGTAGGACGACAGAGCGGCCATATTGAAATTCAAGATGGAGGACTTACCAACCACGCCCAAATGATATGACTAATTATTTCCTTTGAGAAGTGGAGCACTCCAAACATGAATCTGAAGTCAAATAGAGGGTAGCTTTCAGTGCGGACGGGACCGTAGAATAATCAATAGTTCATAACCCAAGTTCTCCAGTGTCACTGTCAATGGAAACAACTTAAGCCATTATAAAACCTTATGTAACTCAGTCCCAAATTAAACACGAATACTCTTCAAAGGTCTATGAGCTAAGTAACTTCCTAAATTCTCTAAGTTTCTAAGTTTATGCGTTCATATGGCCTACTCATAGGAGGGAGATGATCCTATCTACAATTCACGTACGAATAGATACTAAAAAATTACTTTCCGTTTTCTCTGAATTATCTTGGTTTTCTTATCGTTACTATCGATTCCAGTATACGTAAAAGAATACTAAAGAGGAATGAACAATAAAAACCATTAACAAACAAAAAGTAAAAAAAAAAATGTTTCTACGTATGTTAATGATATTTGACTTTTATTTATGATATTTACGCATCTACGGCTCAGGCCGGGATAGGGGAAGGGAAAGGATTCAGGAAGGTGTCGGTCAATGGGCTATGTTCAAGATGTCATCCCGGCTTTTGCCTGGTATGACTGATGAAAACCCCCTTGGAAACCCCAGGATGGTCGACCGCTTTGATCAAACCCACGACCACCCGAATGCTAAGTCAACGTTGTACCACTGATCTACGGCGGCTTGGTCTATGTATGTTAGTATTGCGTTGTTGGTTTCTATTAGTAAATGGATTGTTTGTTGTGTGTGTACCATGTATTTCAATTTATTTTATTACATGAACTTCTGAATAAATATATTCAGTTTCATGCATGCAATACATGCCGTTTCAAACATTACATACAGTTTCATATGATCGGTGCACTCTTTGCCCCATAAACTTCAGTTAGACTAAAGAAAGTGACCAAATTTTATCATCTTAGAATGTTAGTAACATTTGAATTTTACACACACGCATCTAGACCTATCGTATGTTTTACGTAAGAACACTACAGTTTATATTTGTTGCCTACAGATGGGCACGCCACATATTATTTACATTTTTTTCTGTTACTTGAACTTCTCTTTAGAAAGAAAGTCAATCAGTTTACAAGTTAAAACAAATCGGAGAGTTACAAATCAGTCTACGAATAGTTGGAGAAAGGCACTTTGTTATTAACAAATTTCACAACAAATATAGGTTCTCGAAAGCAAAAGCATACAAATAACATAGAAATTTCAGCCAGTTAAAGGTTTTGCGAAAAATTTGTTTGCTATACTTATAATTTAGCTGTCTTGGCTACACGGTGCAAAACGTGCTACGGTGACATCGTTGTCAATTTTGATACAATCTGTATTTTTTCCGATGAACTAATTATGCTCTAAAATTCAAGTGATCCCATAATATCCCTTTCCCCACAAAAAGCATTGTCTGTGCTTTTACGGGCAACCATAAAAATAATAAGGCAACAAATATTTTCAAAGATACATTATATTAAGTTTTCAAGAATGTCAATAACTAAATATGAAAAAAAAATGTAATAGAGCATTCAATATTTCAGAAGTCTGAATTATTATCACTTCACATCAGACCTTTTAACACAAAGTAAATTGTCAATCTGTATTTGTTATTTGTTCTTTAAATGTGAATTATAAGTGCAAGGATAATACAAGATCTACTATATTGGTGTTTTACGGAAAGTACACTAACGAATGTTTTCCAAAAAGAAATGTAGATATTTTTTTATAATTGTCCTTACATGAAGCTTCGTCAGCAAGATTCCATAGTCCAGTCGCTAACGTCGAGTACTTCAGAACAGCACAGTGGTTACACGAAAGTTCGAGCCCTTCTGGGAACTACAAATAGTTCCCACAGATGTACCGCTAGATGGCTGTAACTGTAGTTCACTTTGTAATTATACTATGGAGTTGGTATAAACATTGCAATTGTAATGTAGCGAAACTGCACGTTTAAGAACAAAGAAAAATTATCGGAGACTCCCCCCTCCCGTATATCTATATGAAAAGGAGTACTGCGCATAAGGGCCGTTTGCTGTCCCTTAAACGAATCTAATAAAATTTTGTATGTAATGACTAAACTATATAGGAGTTTTAATAAGCCAAATCTTTTGTACGTACCACTTACGGTTATCATGGACCGTTCAAAAATGACCACTTCCGGATTCAAATTTTTATAGTGTTGTTCAAAATAAATTGTAATATCTCAAGAATGGCGTAAGCTACCAAATCCAAATTTCGTATGGAAAGTACTAATATAATGAGCATGGTACAGTGTGAACCAAAAGACCATATCTTTAACCTTTTTTGAGATAAAAAATAGTTTTCTTATGTAAACGTTCAATTTTCGTTATAAAAACTGCACTTTTCTCAGGAAACTCTGTGTTGTTTAGCTGTCAGCCCCCACTAGTTACAAAACGATACTTCGCTCGAATATTCACCATGCAATGTAGAATAACATATTCAAAAATCGATTTGTAGTTGATGAGGGCTGATAGAAGGAACATTTTAAAGATGTATACTTGCGGATTGTTCCATTCTTGAGATATTACCATTTATTTTGAACAACACTATAAAAATTAGAATCCGGAACTTGTCATTTTTGGACGCGTTTTCCATGATAACTGGAAGTGGTATACACAAAGATTTGGCTTAGTCCAGTTATTACATACAAAACGTCATACGAATCGGTTGAGGAGCAGAAAACGGCCCTTATGCGCAGTACTTCTTTGCTAATAGTTGATGATAAGTGTTACTCTTACAGGAAATACGAAATATAATAGCGAACAATTGTATTTATATGAAGAGTCAAGTTTGCTAAGGAACAGAGGGGCTTGCCCCGGACTACTTATATCTAACTAAATTCCTTAATAGTTGAAATTAAGCGTTTCTGTATGGGGAAGGGTGAAATACAATAGAGAATAATGGTGTGTATATGCAGAGGTATTTTATAAATAAAAAAATAACCCTTGCGTGGCTAAAAGGCTATCAAGGTACCAGAGCCTTAGCGAGAGTTAGTAGAATCGCAACTCAGGTACTTACCAACCCTAAGTCCAGTCACAGAAAGCAATGCGATACTGATATGGTTAGTAATCCTAACATTTGCTCTCCGAAAAGCGAACTATCCCAATGTCATTACCAATTTGATGAAAATCGGCCGTTTGTTAATAATGAATCCGTTCTGCGGATGCTGCTATCTTGGATTTGATAAATTATTATTTTTGTGTGCAGAATCTATCTCAGAGGCTTTCGTAACTACTGCATTTGAAATATTCTGCAAATTCGAAGAAATTTCCAACTTAAATCATTTTAGATCTCCACAATCTCGAATTCCGCATGCATAACTTTGGTCAAGAACTTAGTATCTTTCAGAACATGGATTCTGCCAAGCTACCCCATTGGTGGTGTAATCCACCAAATCCCAGAGCACACCCAATAAATTGAAAATCCTGGCCTAATAGCCGCTTTGGAACTGAAATGTAAACTCCATGCGTTTTAAGACGTAATCCCTTTTGAGTTGCACCCGTTTTGGTTCTCTGAATTCTTTCGGTTATACTTCATAATCAAGCTTATAAACATTTTCGGGGCCACGGTTATTTAATATAATGGAAATAGAATATTTAATATAATGAAAGGTACTCTTTCGGACAATTTCAGAATTAATTAATCTGGTCTTTCAAACTCAAAATTCAGCTATTTTCATCTGTTGTAATTTTCTTGTTTGAAATTCGAACTTTATTTACATATTCACGGAACTGTTAGATGTCAAAAAATAAAAGAAAATTGACAAACCTTGGTCTATTTTGTGTTAAAATTAAGCAGTTTTGGATTTCAAAAATTATTATTTTTATTTTTTTCAATTGGAAGTCCAAATTTAACGCCAGAATAATATCATTTCTAGTCGTGACAATATTTTAATTAGGAAATTCAAAACATTTTACTTCAGAGTCAAACTGTGTAATTTGGGGTACCTAGATATAAAATGTCATTACAATTCAATTGTAATTTAACATTAAGTTTTTTTTTGGATTGCCACCATCTTGGATTTCGTAGTCAAAATGTTTAACTTCAATACCGATTGCAGCTCCCTTCAGAACCCATTTATATTATATTTGACAAAATCAGAATTTGTTAAAAAAAAAACTAATGCAATGACGAAATTCGAAATCAAAGATTAGCGAAATTTGGGGTGGTTGATTGATTTTTATTACAATCTGCAATTTCCTAAGAATTGGATGTACAGTTTTGGTAAAGTAGGTCCCAAATCCCTCTGCTAACCGCAGCAAGAATTGAACCTGTGACCACGTGCGCAGAAAACGAGAGCGATAACTTCCCGGCCACACAAAGGCTAAGTACTATTTGAGTTATGTCGAACTTGGAATCAGTGGCGTCATTTCATGTTTTATTTGGGTCGGGGGAGGAATATCATTTAGGAAAGACCTCATATGATATATTGCTTGGTGCATCCCACCTATTACCAAGCGTAGTTTTTACTTCATACTTTGCACATACGTAATCACTGATTCCGCCATACTAACCCCCCGTGGGGATGTCACCCCAAATCCTCAAAAACTCCCCAACTTTAAATAATACGGTTAAAAATCGACAGAAACCGTGCAAAACGCTAGGTACAGTATATCCTTCCAGTTTGGACTTAACACCCCACCCGAAAACTGAAAATCCTGGCGAAATCCCTCTCCGTAAATCACATGCATCTCTTCGCTATTAATATGATCCGAGGAAATGCACGTGAGCGGAGTGAGTTTTAGTGCCGCCACCAGCCTTATCGCTTGAAGATCATGAACCTTGCCACTTCGCGCCAAGTTCCAGTGTTCCTCTTACAAGCTGTCACCAAGGAACTTGGCACGTCCGTCCACCATTTCTTCACTTTTTAGGGCTGAAGAATTTGGCTGAGCTTTTTGAACCTCTGGTGCTTTTGTTCGGATTTCACAGCTTTTTGTAAGTGTATAATATATATACTTGCTTCGCTGGGGGCGCTTCCAGTATCCCGTGGAGAGCTGCACCCACAGCTTGCAAAGTATTGGGGGACTGCGCTCCCTTTATCGCAATCAGATTCTCCGGGACACTGCACCCCCATGATGCAGATCTTCCCCATACCCCGGTGATTTGCCCCATTTATCGTTGCCTACTCGTGATGGTACAATTTCATACCAAATTTCGTTTTTCTAGCTTCAGTGGTTTGCAACATGGGTTTTGGGCGGCCATTTTGGTTAAAGATGGAGACATTTTCAACATTATCTTATATTGTCGGGATCTAATCGTGCTGGTACACCTTCATACCAAATTGTATTTCTCTATCTCGAACGATGTGGCAAATGGTTTTTGGGCTGCCATTTTGATTCCAAGATAGCGAAGGTTTTCAAAATATTGTAATATTTTCCTAAACTATTCTTGAACTACACATTTATGCCGAATGTCGTATCTCTAGCTGAAATGGTGTGGAAAATTGATTATGAGGTTTGGTTGCAATATTGTGTCTTTGGAGACACTTCGTAATATTTTCGTAAGCTACTAATGATTATGTACCGTCACACTGTATTTCGTTTTTCTAGCTCCAGCCGTTTAGGCTCTGTAGTCTATGGAAATTTCATTTTGGGGCCATTTTGGTTCCAAGATGGCGTCTTTGGAGACTGTAATACTTATCTAACCGACTAATAATGATGTACTGTCATATCAAATTTCGTTATTCTAGCTCCAGCCGTTTAGGCTGTGTATTCTATGGAAATTTTGTTTTGTCGGCCATTTTGGATCCAAGATGGCAACATTTTCAAGGTTTTGTAATATTTTGTTAACCTAGTAGCGGTAATGTACCTTCGTACCAAATTTTGGTTCAATCGTTTAAGCTGTGTATCTTTGAAACTTTACGTTTGGCGGCCATTTTGAATAAAAGATGACGACTTTTTCAAAATGTTGGATTTTTTCCTTTATCTACTTATCATCCTTCACCTTCATGCCAAGATTCATGTTTCTAGCTTATTCCAAACACCATAAACAATATGATGAGTGAGTCAGTTAGCCTAAAATACGCAATTTCAGGGATCCACAACTCAAATATGCTTCAAGCTACGAATATGACATTTTGCTCACCTACGCATATTTGCCATATCTCCTTAACTTTGCAAGCTCATATTCCTATCTTTAATATCTTTTTTTTCTTAAGAGGCCTCGATGTATAACATACTTCTGGCAGTGCTGACGTTTTGTGACGCGGAGAACTTGGCTGCATGCACTGCCGTGCATGTTGATATAGCTAAAAACATGCAACACTAATATCTTACATAAAAATAAGAAAGATTAAATTGTTATCTTTTCGTAATGTTATTTAAAACAGATGAAAATCTCTAATGTATCAAAGGGTAGTTCCTTAGCTTTATTTTAGCAATCATTACAAGATCGTCAATACAAAGTTTCTTAACCTCTTAACCTCTGCCAGCAATTCTACTGTATACTAGTGTGTCAGGGGACACTCTTTGAGAATAACTGTTATGATAAGTCTAGTCAATGTTGGACAGGCGCCACACAGGGTTTGTCGGCAATCCAATTGTAACTTAACGCAGAATTATTCTTGAACTGTATTGATATGAAAGGACAAGAGTACATAGGTACAAACTTTTTTAAAGAAGAAGAAGATAAATGACTTAAAAACTCAATATAAGTAAAAATAAAATCACTTCTTAAAATCTATATCTCATTTTCCACTTTTTGTATGAGGTCGGCGCCAAATTAATTACTGTAACAGACAATTAAAATTCACTAATTCATATTGCGTAGTGTCTTACAATTAGCTGTTTTAGTTATAAATTTAGTTCCAAACTCTTACTAAGAATCGAAATTGAAAAAAAATAATAATTCTTAACTTTTCAGTGTGCTTTTATGTCGGTTTAACTTATCTTTTCAAAGAATGTTGTTTTGTTTACGTTTTAGTGCGTATATACTAAATCATTTCAGGGGGGCAATTGCCCCCTGACCCCCTAAATGACGCCTCTACTTGGAATATATATTTTCCACAAAACTGAGAGTTTCTGTCGAAATCTCTGCCAATGAGTATACTTGGCTTTAGTGTTTATCTTTATAATCTACAGATGTCTATAGTGAATCTAAAGATAGGATACAATTCGTTAAGAAAACGGAAGTAATGTTTCTTAAAATCTTTGCTAGTATTAAGAATCATTACAAATAGAATTCTGTAGTTATATATAAAGTTGTTCGAAATCAACCGCCAACAATATCTTGACGTAAACGTACTGCACCCTACATAGAATTTTCTAGCGTTACTTAAGGAATATAACAGACGTAATCAATTGTTAAATCTCTAATATTAGCTCTTCTTTTCATTAATTATACGTATATTCGTAATTAATAAACTGGCAATTAGGGAAAAGTTATTTAATTTTCTAAGCTTTATGCCTTAGACAAACCAACTTAGATTCTGACCTATATTTTGTTTTTCAAAACTTATGAGACATATATTCGCACATCATATAAAAACGATGAGGTCAATTCTGTTTAACTTGCTCATCGAGGTCAATATCCTACTTAATAATAGTATATTGGATTCTATATTCGAGACATAAACACCAGAAGTATTAAAGTACACTTCTTAAACTATTTATAAACTACATTAAAATTGAACCCCCAAGAAAAAAGAGAAGGTAGCAGCTCCAAATTTGGTACTGTAGATAGGTACCATAAGGTTCAAGTAGCAAATGATTAAGCTTGCCGCTCTGTGATGTCTGTAACAACGTGACGACAGCGGAACAGATCTGAGGACGGTCAGTAGTCTGTGTACGCACGATAGGTGTTCATCACGGCGAGGCATAAAGAGGATTAACTCTTG
>JAGDQP010035048.1:0-15063 GCA_022664845.1 Lepisma saccharinum | reverse complement strand
ACCGCGATTTGCAGTAGGGGTTATGTTTAATTATACACCGCAAATACCGTTTTATCTACCTGAGAGAACGTAAAAAGAGCTAAAGGCAAAGTTTATTTCTTTCATCAACAAATACGAAAGAAAAAAGAGGGTGGGAGGGAAGGAGAAATCAACGAATAAACTGCTTATTCCAATTTACTCTTTAAGTATTTTTCAGGAAAACATAAAAAAATATATATATCCAGACGGGAGAGACATTACCAAAAAGAATCTCATTTGAACCTTCGTTTGTTTTGCGTTTTAAACACAAAAAAGAAAATGTGGGTGCGACAAAACGGAGCAAGAAGAAGAAGAAGAAGTTAAAACGAAGATGAAAAAGAGAACAAAAGAAAAAGAATGAATCGTCATATTTGGTTTTGTTGAAGGAAAAATTTGTACAAAGTGAAACGTATATGTACGAAAGGGGTAGTAGTTGTTAAGAAGGGATTACTTTAGAAGCTGTGCTCACAGCGACCTCTAGGTGGATTATACTCCCTTTGCCTGGCTTTTGTGGACTTGTATGAATTATGCATTGCTAAGTCCCTCAGAGCCCGACAATAAATTAAGTGGAGAGCTTGTTCTGTTCTTGCCCATTCTGCTATGTAATTTTTCTTTCTCTTTTTCTTTTTATTTATTTGTTCTTGCTCTGAATGGGGGATTGTTCCCCTTTCTCTTAGTCCCCCCCCCACTCACCTCACCACGCCTGGTTTATTCTCGTTTCTTTGGTAACGCTTAATGTCATATCTGCTTGTGCTGTGGCGATGAAGAAATAAAAGTTATTACTTCGTGAATAACCCATTTAGACTGAACGACGGGACTGAAGGAATATTGGTCCAGAGCGTTTTTTTTTCATTGTTGACATATAAATTGGGTCAAGAGGTAGTGTTTTTCTTCAATGACCAATCAAAATCACCCTAATAGTACAAATTCGTGTGTTATGTGTACAGGGTGCTGCAGAAATAATTCTCCATTTTGAAACAAATGTGTCTAAGGATTGGAGAAGTTTAAAAAAACATGCTGATGTAACCAGGAAGTAAGGCAATTACATACAATAACTTTTTGTATAAGTAACATTGAGCGGCTTTCGCCTTCATTAGGTCCTGAATTCAATCCCAGCGTCAGCCGCTCCTGACTAAGTTTTTCCAGGGGTTTTCCTCATTCACACCAGACCCTTCCTGTGGGGGGTGTTACCACACAAATCCTCGAGAGCATCCCAAAATTTTAAAAATTTTACGGTCAAAAATCTATACAAAACAATACAATACTCCTTTTACATCCTCCCAATTCTGACTTTACGCCCCACCTCCCAACTGAAAATCCTGGCGAAATTCCTGGTTGCACATATGCCTTGCTCGTCACTCTTTCAGCTCCTGTTATGTTCAAGGTTTGTGAGGGCAGCAACACCCTGGCCCAAATGCATCTCATATCGTTTTTGTAGGTGAAAGTTGAAAATTACTCAAATTAATTCCAAGAAGAAGTTTGATCATCCTTATGATGCAATCAAGACTCAAGAGAGATATGACATGTATTTAGAAAAGAAGAAAAAAATGACGCGATCTCAAGAGAATGTGTTTCTGTATTTGTTTTTTCCTTATCTATAGAATTACGTTTCTGACACGTATTAAAAGAAAGTTTTGAAAAGAAAAATATAATTGTTAACAGGAACAGAAAAACATATTTTATTCTGTTGTTTCTGCTATTTCAATTACGTGTAATTTCAACATATGGTAAGCCGGAGTAATTTGGAACAAGGAGCTGTATTGATCAAAAGAAAAATACAAGTCAGTATCATGACATTTTACAAGATATACCCTCTTATCGGCGGAGGTACACGTAGTGAAAGGCATTATTTCAGTATTCACTTACTAATATTAAGTATATCATTTTAGAAATATTAGACTCCGGTGTTCGATCCAAGGACCTTTGGATCCGGAGTGCCTTTTCCGTACTGCAAGCGCTTCGGGCATAATTGTTAATGCTGTTTGACGTTTTGGGAAATCTATCTATCTACGCCAATTCAATTAATAAAATACAACAAGACGCAGAACATTCCGAACCAATCAAACTGCATCCGGATCTGAAATTTCATATCTTTCGAACAACTTATAGAGGCCACGCCGAGCAAACCCTGCTGTTTGTTGTTGAAGATCAACTGTGTGGACAGCATTTTGAAAATGAAATCCTGTACCAAACAGATATAGATGGAAATTATAAAAAAAAAGAGGAAAAAAGTTAGGGAATAATCTGGAGGTTTTGGTGCTAAGTGTGGGCTGTACGCTGGATAGATAACTCTTCTGAATCAGTTTGTTCCAAGACATTCTACACGTTTTCATTTTGCAGTTTTGTTAAGATCTGTGGAAAATTGTAATATACTGGGGGGTGGGTGTCCAATTCCTTACAGAATACAGTGAAGATGGCTGTTTTCCTACTTTTGAAAACTAATGCTTCATCCTACACGCAGTCAATCTTATTGTCAATAGGACTTTCCGAATATGTAAGGAGGGTTTGGTCACTTTCTCTTGTTGAGGTCATTAGATTTCTTTTCGTATTTTAAGTCAGGTATTGAATCAATAGGCCTTTTTTTCGGTCAATTATTGTTCCAAGTTGTTTCATTAGGAATCCTATAGGTGGCACACTAGAAGAGTTTCATCAAAATACAAGACCGGGAGATCTCGAATTCTTTTAGTTCGATGCTGAACAGAAAAGCTATTTCAAAGAATACTCTATTGATACTGATTGTATTAGAAAACTTCGTTGAAAACGCTAGTATGTCTAAAAAAAATTGCGTTTGTTCTCAGGGCTACCAACGTTGGAAATTGAAAGTTAAGTAGATTCAGTTTTTTTTCTTCGATTTCGTTTCCGGCTAAAAGTCCTCAATTCCTCTCGTTGTTTGTAAGCCTTAGTGAAGTTGTAACGGAGCGGTTGCATCTTGTGTTGGTTGTTCTCTTCTTAAACTGTCGGGAATAGTTTCTTCGGAGATTCATTCAAGTAGATGTATAGGTCTCCAGTCAATGTGTGCTTATTTGAGATTGGTGAGGTCTGGAGAGAGAGAGAGAAAGCGAGAAGTCTTTCTTCTTCTTTCGAATAAATCTACATTACCACCGATAAAAATCTGTTGGAAATGGTTTGCAGAAGCTGCACTAGGCTTGAAAAGAAAAGATCATAGGATGTTTGTGCTGCGAGAGAAAGAAACCTGGGAGAATGAAATGAAGAGAAAATAAGGAACTGCAGACGACCACCATATCTGTCTGGCTCTGAAAGATCGAAAGAAAACTTTTTGGGAGTTCTCAAAGAAAGAAGAAGGTCTGTGGAAAGTACAGTGGTAGTACTTGTTCGTTATCCACCTTGAACCATTGACTTTATTTGTTTGTTTGCTTGTTCGTCTACATTTGTTGGCAGTCATTTTCCTCCTTCCGTCTTCTCTCTCTCTCTCTCTCTCTTCTGCCTCCCGCTCTTCCATTCCATCTTCTTCCTCGCTGTGCTCGGTATGGACCTGAGACATGGCTGACTAGTTTTATTGCCAAAGTTCTTCTTCTACACCTACATTGCTTGCGTCCAACAAACTTATCTTTTTTTTTTTGCTCCCTTTTTCTTTATCTGACTTCCTTGTTTTGTAAGTTTCCTTCCTTTTTATGTGTGCTTCTTCATTCTTTTTCCTTGTTTGGTTTCTCCCTTTTCTTGCCCTTCTTTACCATTCATTTCACTACATCTTCATTTCGTTACACTATTTAATGGATTTTCCTTCCTCCCCGTTTCTCTTCAGAATCTGTATGTAATTTCTTCTTTTAATCTTCCAGTGAGAACTTTCTATTGGGTTGATGCGATTCAAATGTCTGATTTGAAATAACAATGCTATAATCTCCTTCAAGCGCTAATGGAATCATCAACAAATGTTTGTACATCACTAAACGTTGCTAAATAACTCATATAGATGCTGTGTTCCTCAGTCTGTGTCAGTGGATGTATTGTTGTTACGGAAGATGATGGAGGCCGTTCAACCTTTCATTAAAATCGGAACAATTTGCACTATTTATTAATGGCTAACAACTAATAAAGAATTACGCTGTGAAACGGGCATCCAACAGGCGATAGGACCCAGACAGCAAAGAAAGGTTGAATCAACCATACCATATCAAAGAACATAGAATGATTGAAGCTTGATTCAAGTATACTAATTTACGCTATCTAAGGTTCATGTAAGCTTGAAAGATCAAGTGTAATGCAAGCAAAATTCATATTATGCTTGATACAGATTATGTGTGGTTGTATCAAGCATATACAAGTCTATAAAGCCTTGATTTTTGTAAGCATTCATCAAGCTTGAATCAACCTTTATTCATAAGCTGGGCAAAACAAAATCAAGCTTGAATTAAGGTTGCTAAGTCATTACTATTTCAACAAGCTTATTTCAAATTTGAAATATACTTGACATATCATGTTTAAGTTTAGCAAGTGAAAATCAATGGACGGTCAACCTTAATTCAAGTCAACGTGCTATTGCGGGAACACTGGAAAATCAAGCCTGTTGTAAGTGACTTCTAAGTGGTTTTAAATAATTTCTTCAAAAATTTTGCGTTAGTTTGCAACATTGTTCTGTACGTTCAGATATTTTAACATATATTTAAAGTAATTGTCATTTCGTTTGTTTATAGTCTTAGTGACTCAGTCCATCTGACTACGAATCGGAAGGCCCGAGTTCAAATCCCGGCAAGGACGCTCGAAACTTGTCTGTAGTGCTTTGCACTCAAACGCTGGCTACGTAAAAAATGGCAGACCACCAGACAACCTCTATATAAAACGCTATGGAATCAACTCTCACGTCGTGTGAAACAACGCCTTCAGCGGATTGCAATTAATACTTGGTCATTTAAACTACAACAGCTCACTGAACCTAATCACGAATTCTGGACTTTAGTCAAATCTTTCACCAAATCCACTCCCAAGACAATCAACAGACCTTTGCATAGCTTCCAAGGACTCGTTTATACTGCAAATGATAAAGCTGAAGCACTGGCAGATCACTTGGAAACTCAGTTTATGCTCAATGCCGAACCGTATGATGAAGACACAATCACCACAGTTCATCGTTATCTGCGCTCCAAATCCTTTGATCACCCTTTTGATCCGTCAACTCTTGTCACTCCTCGTGAAGTCCAAAAAGTTATCAAGAAATTACATGCTAGACGTGCTTCAGGACCTGATCACATATCTCCCACTGCTCTTAAACGTCTACCTCGCAAGATGATTGTTCTCATTACAAGACTATTCAACGCCATTCTGCAATACAGTTACTTCCCTCCTCAGTGGAAGACTGCCAAAGTTGTGACAATACCAAAAGCCGGTAAGGACTTACTCTATCCACAAAATTATAGGCCAATTAGTCTACTTTCCAATTTGAGCAAGGTCTTTGAAAGACTCTTACATGCCCGTCTCACTAAACATGTACAAGCTCAAAATTTAATACCTGACCATCAATTTGGCTTCCGTTCAGCGCATGATACTACTGCACAACTCGTCCGAGTGGTTGAGGAAATTACATTGCAATTTAACAACAAAGGACACACCATCGGAATCTTCCTGGATACCTCTAAGGCTTTTGATCGTGTTTGGCATCGAGGACTCTTATACAAACTCAGCAGATTGGGCTTCCATGATCAATATCTTCGCATCTTACAATCGTACTTACATAACCGCAGCTTTTATGTTAGCTTTCATGGCTACGACTCTGTAACTCATCCTATCACCGCTGGAGTACCTCAAGGATCTGTTCTTGCACCGTTACTATTTAATCTATATACTTCCGATATTCCAACCCATGTTCACACTAAATTAGCTACCTTCGCTGATGACACAGCTATTTTTGCTTCTTCTCGAAATCTCCGTTACTCCCACTTATATGCACAAAGACATCTTAATTCCATTGAAGATTGGACTACAAAATGGCGAATGAAGCTCAACGCTGATAAAACCACCGTTGTACATTTCTCTAAACGATACACAGGACTTTTACAGCCACTCACGCTTTTTGGAACGCAACTTCCATATAGTCAACATGCACGCTACCTCGGCATTGATTTGGATAGAACTCTGCTATTTGGTCAACATCTCAAAACTATCGCCAGTCGAGCTCTAAATCGTCTTCTCGCATTATATCCGATACTTCGCAGTCGTGAACTAACAATCGAAGCCAGACTCAACACCTACGTCATGATGATTCGTTCTCTTCTGACATATGCTGCCCCTGCATGGCAACATGCAGCACAAACTCATCATATACCGCTTCAACGTGTCCAAAATCGAGCAGCTAGGATGATCACAGGACATAGCAGAGACACCCGTATTGCACAACTCCATGAAGATTTGTCTCTTCCGATGCTCCAGGATGTCATTGATTCTCAATGCCGTTCCTTCTGGAATCGTGTCAACAATTCACCTTATCCTACCTTAAACACCTTGGGCACTGCCCAACCAATCCGTCATACTCACCGCATGCCCCATCCCAGATAACCACTCTACTTACACCACAGACCACCTGTCTGAAACTCATGATTAATCACTCCAACTTCAAATCATGATCATTACTTTTTATGGAAGGAACTTTAATCCAACTCAGCCTCACTGACTTAACTTAACATCGTTGCCTCGCTTATACAATTGCTTTCCTCTCTCCTTGCCTCGTCAATCATGCATTACATTCATTGCCTTAGGGATGCGACAGTTGCTCCCTAATCAACTCATTTATTTATTATCTCACATCCCGCCATTAATAACCACATGGAAGTCATGAGCTTCTAGCTCGACACTTCGCACATCTAAAAGTCATTATTCTCTCGGTTCTCGGTTCCATGCCTGGTCAGTGTTGTCAGGTTCCCGTTGCAACATTTTTCTCAAAATACTGAAAACATTCCCGTTTATTTTAAAAATTTCCCTGATTCTAAGTTTTCTTTAATATATATATATATATATATATATAAACTTGAAAGATCAAGTGTAATGCAAGCAAAATTCAAGCATTAAGCAAAATTCATATTGTGCTTGATACAGATTATGTAAGGTTGTATCAAGCATATATATAAAGTCTTGATTTTTGTAAGCATTCATCAAGCTTGAATCAACCTATATTCAAATATATATATATATATATATATATATATATATGCCTAAAAGATGCAACAAAATTTTACGATTTTTAATATTTTTCCCCTTTCCCCTTTTTTGGGGGCCTGATTTTTCCCGTTTTCTGGTAAATTTCCCTCCCCCTGATAACACTGTGCCTGGCGCTGAGAAATGTACTCAGCCTCCTATTAATTTGAGTACCAGAATGACCTTGGTACTATTATTTTTTGTCTGATATGTGTTATCATCTCTCACCAGGTGATGTGGTGGGGGATTTCTTTTTTTAAAAGAACAATTCAATTGTTTTAAGACATTTTATGGCTTTGGTATAGTATCAGCGTAAAGTAATTCCATTTGACAGTCCTTGGTCCATTCGTGTATACATATTCGGGTTATTATTCTGACTATAGTTACGATAAATCAAATCAGTAGAGGGGGAATTTAATGTATCGTCAGGGAAATCAAGGGGGGGGGGGAAATCAGAGAATTTGAAAGTTGAAAATCACAGTCTTGATTCCAACCAAAACGATAAAACGTCTAAAACGGAAAAGCGATGTCGCTTCTTTAGTATTAACGTTTCTACGTGACGTATCAAAGAAAACTGAGTAAGATATTAAGATTTAAGTTCATTAAATCAAATCTGCAAATTAGTTTGTGAACACAGTAATGCATAGAATGTTCATCTGGAATACTTTTTCTACCCTATAACTCAAGACAGAAAGACTCTTGCGTGATTGTAGTTAATTTTGGTACGGTTAATTAAGAGGAAGAAACGAAATAATAAGCAAGTATAATGTTATTAGCTGTCCTTGTAAGTTGATAGCTCAATCATGAACTCAGTGATTCCGCCAGACCCCTCTGTGGGGGGTGTCACCCCCCTAAATTCTCGATAACACCCCCAACTTATTATTATTATTTTTTACTGTCAAAAATCATAGAAACGCTACAAAACGTCACTTGCTCCCACCCAATTTTGACTTCTCACCCCAGCAAACTAAAAGTCCTGGCGGAAATCCTGATGAAGGATCTTGTTCATGAATGTGTGGACTGAATTCGATTGAGTACGTAAATCCTGCAATGTAACAATGTTCCTGTTGTAATTTGAGTGTGAGATTCACGTTTTCTTCCCATAAGATAGTAATTTAGCATACCGACATTTAGACAGGACATTGATGTAATCGGTTTCTTTTCTTACTGACAAGTAGCTTCGTCTCTAAGGTCCATAGTAAGATGTCGTCAGAGCCAAGGAGGGAAAAGCAACAAGAAGAAGAGTGGATCTGAAGGTAATTTCCTGTCTCTTCCTTACCTTCCAGTATCTTTATTTCTCTCTTTCTCTCTCTTTGTTTGTGTGTGTGCTTGTTTGCAGCATTCTCATTCCGTCTCCATGACAACTTGTCATTGCCTAGGTGACATCTCTGTGACTTGAGAACGTTGAGAACTAAACATGAGAATTTAAATACGTTTTCTTTTATTTACAGGGCGGACGTAGCTCCTTTAACGTTCTCAATAAATATTGAGCCTGTCTTGCGATACATAAATACTGTAAAAAATAAATAAAAAAACCAGCTATTTTACACTTTCGTTACACATCCTTTCTGATGTATTGGGTGCTTGAATTAATTCTCGCTGTTGCCAAATAGAGAACAGCAGTTGTACTAGATCAATCGGGCCATAAATGACTATTGCTGTGCATAGAAGTACCGGTAGTAGATTGTAAGAAGCAGTGTGGAATACGCGATGGAAGTGCAAAGTACACAAGTTTTATCCCATTAATGATGTCAGGTTTCGTACCAAAAAATAAAACATTTGCGGGAAGATTCGTGTTCTGCTTTCATCTAAGAAAATCTGCTGCTGAAAGTCATCATTAGCTAGTGGATGCCTGTGGAAATCATGCTCTATCGGAAACAACTTGCTGCAATAGGTTTCGATGCTTCAAAGACAACGATTTTGACATGAAGGACAAAGAGCGCCTTGGTCAGCCGAAAAAGTTTGAAGACCGCGAATTGGAGGCATTACTGGAAGAGGAATCATCTCAAATAGTTGTCGGAAACACCACATGTCGATGAGTCAACTGTTATCAAACGTTTAAAACCAATGGTAATGATCCAGAAGGGCGGAAATTAGTTCCCCGATGAATTGTGGAAGGTAGACACTGCGAAACGTTCAACCATTTGTGAAGTGCTGCTGCAAAGACAAAAACGGATGTCGTTTTTGCATCAAATAGTGACTAGCGATGAAAAATGGATTCGTTACGACAAACCGAAACGAAGGAAGTCATGGGTGCGTCCCGACGAACCATCAACCTGAAGGCCAAAACTGGATATTCATGGAAAGGAGTTGATGTTGTGCATTCAGTGGGATCAAGTTGGTGTTGAGCATTTTGAGCTGTTGCAACCAGGTGAAACGATCAATGTTAACGATACCGACGACAATTACTCTATTAGAAACGTTCACCCACGGACATACGCCACAAGAAATGACAGCGTTATTCTGCTCCATGACAACGGTAGATCTCATGTCTCCAAACCCCTCAACGACATCTTGGCGGAATTTGGATGGGATATCTTACTGCACCCGCCATGTTCCGCGGACATTTGTTTCTGCCGCTACAACATGGCCTTTCTGAGCAGCACTTCTGTTCTTTCCCAGATATCCAAAATGGCGAGCACCGTTAAGACTTTACGGTGATTCACTGACCCCAGTGCTGCTGTATATTGTGGGCCTTGCCAATGTAATTCAGCCTTAGAATTATAATGGTGAAGCTGCTTCCCTCCACCATAATATTTTTCAGGTTTATCTTCTCTTAACAGCTTTGTAGATCTCTCCCCTAGCTGAAAAGGAGCAGTAGCAGCTACTGGATTTGGTCCACCTCGGCACATTTCCAGTACCCACTATATTTGGTGGACATTCCCCTATCGCTGAACAAGATATTAAGACAGCTGCTGAAAAAAAAATGTGAAGAACATCGCGTGAAAATAAGTGTAACAAATGAAACGAAAGGAATGGTAATTGAAAAAGAATTTGAACCATAATAAATAAAGTATACGATTCCCTAAGAAGGAGAATCTTTCTTGTGCGAATCGATGAAAAAAAGAAATGAGAAAGAGATTAATTAAATGAACGGCGATTAGAAATAGTAATCCAAGCGCGAAAATTCAAATATAGAGATTACCACCCCTTTCAGTACTTCCAAAACTGTCTAATCCACGCGGCAGCTTCAATGTGTTGCCATCTAGCGGCAGTGAAGTCAAGCACCATCTCCTTATATCATATTTCCATTTTAGGGAACTATAATCCAATCATTTCTGTTTCACAATCTTGGGCCTTTGACGCTTGTTATTATTGATAATGGCTGCCTAAATGTTTTGCATGTTGTATCAAACACAAACATGGACTCTACAAAACTGTTAAGAAAGAAAAGTGGAAGGATTTGAAATTTGGATATGAAGAAGAATGAAAAAAAAATCAGCTGAATATAGATTATGCGATATGAAGAAGTTTTGAAGAGAATATGCGAGAGACGAAGGAAATAAGATAAAGAAAGGACTGGCTAGGACATTGACTGCAAAGAGGGATCCAATTGAAGCTTTTGTTGTAGTAAAGAGAGGAAGAGGGAAAATCCAGCTTCTTGGCGATATTAAGGAAGATCAATCATTTTCTGAGATAAAAAGGAAAGCAGAAGATCAAGATGAATGGAGCTTGCCTTCAAGGACCTGCTGCTTTCAGTAGAAAACTGATAATGATGATGATTTCGACCTTAAGCATAGGTTCCTAAAGGCTATAAATAAAATTGAAATTCAGTACGTTTTCCATAGTGTGCCCCTTAAGTTTACACGCTAATCTCTGGTGCTTGGGATCGTCAGTTCGATCTCTGCACGTGTCATGTGGGCTTTGTAGTGGACAAACACCGTGTGCGTGCGTTTTCTCGGGGGTTCTCCCGTTTCCTCTCACTTTCTTCATTCCACCAATCATCCCATCCAGAGCCAAAGTTGCGTAAAGGCCTTAAAAATTTCAAAAAATAAACTATTATTATTATTATTTGTTTCAGTTGCAGTTCATCAGCTCCTTTTCAAGTGAATTCAAAATCACGTATTAGTTTTTTACTATCAGACTTCTAAATTAACGTCATGTAGAGAGGGAAACTGTATTTTGTATGTTTTTTTCAAAAAAGAAAAGAAACATATTTTCGCTATTTTAATTAAATCTCTCTCTCCATCTCCCTCTCTCTCTCTCTCTGTGTGTACATATGATAGAGAGAATCAGTGTAAGGGGGCACATAGATTGAATTCAAATATTCATAAATGTACGTACCTTTGTAAAGTAATAAAACAGGTGGCAAAAATATCTACATGATTTTATATTTCCTTTATTTTTCAGTTTTTTTTTTTAAATTTAAAAAAAAGATCTGTACTCACAGCAAACGCAAAAAAAAAAAAACTACTGGACGTTTATAATCATTTTTGAAATGCATCTGTATCACATGCCTCTGTGTCTAAAAATAAAAATAATAATTTTACGATGGAAATAAAGAGACTATCGATAGTGAAATCTTCAACTCAAATTTGTAACAATTTTTGAATTGCAGATAGGAATTACCGGGCAGAATATGAAGAAGCAGAGATAACTTTATAATGTAGAGGGTCGGTCCGATGAAAAAGTGTACAGGTGCGGAGAGGCCCTACTCAAACTAAAGTAATTTTTTTTTTTAAATCGAGAAAACTTAAAAATAAACCAACTAAAAATGACCTGCCAGCTTTAGCGTTACCAGATGTTAAAACTGTCCATACAAATCGAGGTAATCAGATCTGAAGTCAGTTTCTTTCTAACTGGTTTGATTGAGGCTCTAGCCTGCGTGACGGATAGACCAACATACAGAACCATTTTTTTTTTGCAGGGGTCGTTCAAAAAAAAGGCTTGTATTGATCGTAGTTGAACATACTGTTCATAGCTCTGTTAATAAGTTGCCACGACATAGAGAGAATTGAAGGTGGTGAAGTCCCGATCTATGAATCAGTACAGGGTGTATAAAAAGAATCCTCCGATTACAAAAGGTTATATATTTCAGATTAATGAACACGCTGAGGTGCCCGGAGGCCAGTAACTCCCAACAACCACCCCTGCTTGTGATCCATGTTGGAATCACTCACCTGGAGTCTGTTGATGCAAATTCATCTTGCAGAACTCCCAGGTGAATGTAGTAGTCTTGTTCCCTTCGTACCTGGTTGAATCCTTCTTAGCCTCTTAGGGGTAGCTCTTATTATGGCTTGGTACCAAAAATATCCAAGCCAAGATTGCGTGTCTGTGACTGTATCCAAGGTCTATAATTCCATACGAAACAAATCAATATTCTTATAGTAATTACAAACAATGTTGTTGCCAATTAATGCACAATAAACAATAATGCTATAGGAGAATACAGTTAAAAGTACAATAAACTGTAGTAAAAATAATAATGATAGTAGAATGTAAGTTAAATCAAATAAAATGAATAAACTTAAAAAAATGGTACCCAATACCTTCCACAATAAAATAATACTCTTCTAATAACTTCATGGAACAATAGATCAACTTAAATAGATCATATTTTAAAATCGACATCAATTCCATAATCAATCCAGGATATCTCACAAACCATAAACTTCATACATGAGCCCCAGATTTACCATCATAACACATACACCTCTGTATTATAATTTTTAGTAAAATGGTAATCATAAAGCTGGCACCTTTCAAAAATGTAGAGTTTTCGCAATAAAAAGTGCCCTTTCGAATAACCATATCAAACTAATGAAAATAGAACCTTGTACTAAATTTTAAAGTGCATATCTGAATATAAATTTTTACTCACAATGTTCACAAATGCTGAATGTGACCTCCTCCTGACGCACAGCACAATAGTCCAACTCTTTCGACTCTTCCTATAGACATGAGCTAGCATGCCAGGTGTTACTGCAGCCACTAATGCTGTTATACGATGTTGTAGTTCAACAGTTTTTGGCAGAGGGGCACGTACACAGTCTTTCACGAAAACCCCACAAAAACAACAACACACTAAGGTCTGGTGACCTTGCTGACCAGTGGTGCAGTGCCAAATCGACAGGCCGCTGAATAATTTACGTGCGTCAGGAGGAGATCACATTGAGCATTTGTGAACATTGTAAGCAAACCTTTATATTCAGATATGTACTTTAACATTTAGTGCAAGGTGTTATGATCATTAGTTAAAAAAATATATAGCCTTTTGAAATTGGATTATACTTTTTGATACATACCCTGTATATTGTATATCTATTACATTGTTCATTACAGTGACTGAATACTAAACAGGATAAGTCCTTTGATGGTCGAGTAATCTTCGGTTTGAATCCCGTGCCAAAACATGCAGACTTTTGTCAGCCAAAGTTTTAACAGCGTATTATGTGTACACGAAATATTTTAAGAGTATGTTCATGCATAATTCGGGAAAGGTAAATGCGCAATTGTTTGACAGTCAATTTCTAATGTGGAACCCCCTTCTCTCAAATCAATGTACTGGGTATAATTAGCGAAACCGACGCCTTTAAATTCACGTTTGGGCACCTTTAACTTCGAAACTACGCAGGCTTTGAAATGTCTTCAAAGAACCTTTCTACCTACCTGTCTTTGTCTGAGAGGTTCACCATTGAAATTAGTATGGTCTCATTCATAAAAAAAAGTCCTGTTTGGATTTGGATTTTATTTATAACCTTAGGCCGGGGTATCGTGGAGGAGAGAAAATGGAAGGTAGTCGGCCAGGGCCTAGTTTTTAGGTACCATCCCTTAATTTGCCTGGTGTGATTGAGGGAAAAACCTCGACCAGGATGGGCGTCTGTTGGGATCGTTCCCAGAACCCTCCCAGTTCCTAAGTCAACTCAGCTGCGGGCGCTTGGTAAAACCACCCTGCATAATTACAATTGGTAAAAGAGGTCTATAATAATGCTACAAAATGCTTCTTTACAACTGTAACTTACATGGTTCGTGTCTTTTGTTTCCCCTTTTTACTCCATATAAATCTGCACTCTACATATACAGACACACACTCCCGTACCAATCCACACGTAAAGAAACACTCTTTGCTCTATGATAATATTTGCACTACGTGGTGGACATATGGTACCCCTGAAACATACGTTTTTGAACATGGTTTCATCATTGGTATGCCGAAAATTAATGTTAGTGATGTGTACTTAAGTGTGCATTATTTGATGTATGCTTTTACATATATGCACGAGTGGTTGCTTTTTTGTCTAGTGTGGTGGGTGGAGAAGGAAGGTTGTGTATGGTTTTCCCCTCATACATGTGTGTGTGTGTGTGTGTGTGTGTGTGTGTGTATCTATTTGTGGTATATGTTTGAACTTTTGTTGATACACACGTACAAAGTATAGCGTCAACCATAAAGAATTTGTGCACATCAAAATTATATTGACTTTCGTATTGCGGTTTTTCCACTTCCCTTTTAGCTGCCTTCACACACACACACACACACACACACACACACACATATATATATATATATATATATATATATATATATAAAGGGGAAGAGAGATGTAATGCACATACATATGACTTTTGATTTTGTACTATTTCTATGGACTGTAACAGTAATTATATTATTTAAAAAAAATAACTGCGTTAGTGTATTTTATTTTCATGCGTGGTGAAAATATAAACATACAAGCAAATATGCGTAAATAAACAATTTGTTTTGAGTGATTGTAAACTTTTATTGAAATAAAATTAAAGAAAGATAAACAAAATACCATACATATTTAAAATTAAATAAATTAACAATTATACTTAGAATATATCGAATGCAATTGGGAATTAAAACAATTTGCTGTTCTCTGTTCTGCTACCTATATTTGTTTGTAATCATATCAATATTTTTCTGAAAATTACTTGGCCTAG
>JAGDQP010035047.1:0-15836 GCA_022664845.1 Lepisma saccharinum | reverse complement strand
ATGTGCTTCTGAAACAAGGTGAAACAATTAATACCGTTCGCTACCGTCAACAAATGATCAATTTGAACCATGTATTGATCGAAAAGCGACCAGAATGGACTACAAGACACGGAAAAGTTATTTTGCAGCACGAGAACGTCCCATCACACACAGAGAAAACGGTCAGAGACACAATTTCTACACTTGGCTGGGAAGACTTGCCCCATCCGCTGTACTCACCAGACATGGCGCATTCCAACTACCACTTGTTTTCATCGATGTCTCACGCACTTCCAATGCAACATTTCAACCGGAGTACGGTATGCAAGTATGGAGATGTCGAAAAATGGCTTCATAACTGGACCACTTCAAAAGATGTACGGTTTATCTGGGAAGGCATCGGCAAATTGCCAGAGAGATGGAGAAAATGTGTGACTAGTGATGATCCATACTTTGAATAAAACATTCTGTACCTTTCCCCCCAGATTAAACCTGGTTTATTTTTTTATTTTATTTTTTAGAAAAAAAAAATAAGAATTACTAACCGGCGCACCTGGTACAATATTTTCCTAAGTGCGTTCCGGATTTTCACGTTTGAATTATAGCAACCCTAGATAAGGACATCACTGAATATAATGACCTTGAGGCATTTGTAGAAGGGTTGAATGTTTTGGTGACTCACGGAAAGAACTTCGACGAGTGGACAGTTCACAAAATTAGATTTGTTTTCTATTGCTACTAACAAAATCTTTATTCATGGAACTAGACATTTTTACAGAATTCCTTAAAAAGGATGTAGTGCGTTTTCTATGGCAGCAAAAAGTCATGGGATAAGTCCACAGCACAATAATCAATTCCCTAGGAATTTCAAATGACTGAAACAATCATACATGTTAACAAAATACTGTAGAAGGCACCGGAGGGATTCGAACCCTCGATCTCCTGTTTACTAGACAGGCGCTTTAACCAACTAAGCCACGGCGCCACTTGCTAGTTGCTATTTATTACTTGTGGCCACATATGGAACGCTCTCCTAGTACCCCCCTTCATAGCCAACGTTCTTGAGAATTTGTAGTTTTACTTGCGGACCCATAAGGTAAAGTATTCAACCCGCACTCCGTATATTCTCTTTTTTTATGTTTAATGCAGAAATACTCGTTGCAGTCAGGCATTAGTTCCGGGTAACTAACATCATGTAACAAAAGAAATGGACAGAATGGGAACAGAACATTTCGCTGTCTTTATTATCATTACACGCTTTTTATTAACTTACTCTGTAATCATGTATCACCTCTGGTACAAATCTTGCAACGTTAATTTTACTCATTTCCCGACTTCATACAGTGATAAAATTTTGCACAGCGACGTAAATCGGGTGATAATATAACATTTCATTGTTACTTTAATATATTTCTGTATATGTATATATTTTAAAAACATATTTTAATATTTTATTACAGACTTCTTTATCCTAAAATAAATACTAGCCTGCACCACGGCTGGGTTGGGCTGGTTGCAGAACACTTTAGGATTTAGGCCACATTTAGCTGGAGAAGAAGTTTATCACCGAAATAACCCGAAAAAAATAATAAATAAAATACATTAAAAAAGACTTTTTAAATAAAAAGAAAAATGGACTAAAAAGTAAAATTAATAATAATATTTTTATGAATCGGAAAATAAAAGCGTGGGTGCTCTTAAATATTATGATTTTATGATAAGGTAAGCAAGAACGCTTTTAGCTATTATTTTTCGATTCATAAATATATTATTATTTAATTTTTTGTCCATTTTTCTTTGCTTAAAAAGTGTGTTTTTTAAATATCTGGTGTAGTAAAAAGTAATCCATTATTTTGCCAATAGATGGCTTCAGTGATCTGTATCTCGCGTTGTATAAGTCTGATCGGGTTCAACGAGATGGCGTTCAAACGATGAGATTGCGTACTACAAACACTGTTCATATAGTTGTGATGAGTTGACTCAGTGTTGTGTGAGCGCGCATCAAAATGGACACTAGCAAAGAGAAAATACGCTATATTTTACAGTTTTTCTTCGATAAAGGCGAAAACGCAAGCCAGGCGGCTGCAAATGTGAATAGTGTTTATGGTCCTGATACTGTAACAGCCAATCACGCGCAATTTTGGTTTCGTCGATTCCGTTCCGGTAATTTTGACGTCAAAGATGTACCACGCACTGGAAGGCCAAGTGTCGAAAATGTCGATAAAATCATGGACATTGTCGCGTCCGACCGTCATGTAAGCACTGTTTCGATTGCCCAAGAGCTAAACATTGCACAAAAAACCGTGTGGAACCATTTGCATAAGGCTGGATACACAAAGAACCTTGATGTATGGGTGCCACACGAGTTAACGCAAAAAAACCTCATGGACCGAATTTCCATCTGCGAATCGCTGCTGAATCGCAACAAAAGCGACCCATTTCTGAAGCGGTTGGTGACTGGTGATGAAAAGTGGATCACTTACGACAACGTCACGCGAAAACGGTCGTGGTCGAAGCGCGGTGCGCCGGCGCAAACGGTGCCCAAGCCAGGATTGACGGCCAGGAAGGTTTTGCTGTGTGTTTGGTGGGATTGGCAGGGAATTATCTACTATGAGCTGCTCCCCTACGGCCAAACCCTTAACTCGGAACTATACTGTCAACAATTGGACCGTCTGAAGGCAGCAATCGCCCAGAAGCGGCCAGCTTTGGCCAATAGGAGAGGCATTGTGTTCCACCAGGACAACGCCAGGCCACACACATCGATAGTGACTCGCCAGAAGCTCCGGGAGCTTGGTTGGGAGGTTCTTATGCATCCACCTTATAGTCCGGACCTGGCACCGAGTGATTACCATCTGTTCCTGTCCATGGCGAACACGTTTGCTGGTGAAAAATTCGCTTCAAGAGAGGCTTGTGAAAATCGACTGTCTCAATTTTTTGCCAATAAGGACAAGGGCTTCTATGAGAGAGGCCTCATGATATTACCTTCCAAATGGCAACACGTTATCGAACAAAACGGCGCATATGTGACCTAAATCGAATCATTCTAACTATGGTAAGTCAAGCCTTCAATGTCATACAAAAATAATGGATTACTTTTAACTACACCAGATATAATTGTCTATTTTTTTATCTTTGACATGTAGATTATTTCGTGGTGGATTAAATTAACTTGAGATTTAAATGTTTTGTTTAACCTGTGCTATTAATTTATGTTGGAATGTTTTGTTTTATACGCCGATCATATTCCCCTACCCTCACTCCAATTATCATTTGAGTGATAAAAGACTCCTTGCATTTTATTTTGTATCCTATATGTAAGAGTATCTGGTTCAAACTCTCTCAAATCGACATGTTCAATATATTTACTTTATTTAACAGAAGCTTCCATGATTGAATGTCATTGGAGAAATGTCACATATGCACAGGTAATTACATGTAACATGCCCTTCTTGCCATAACCGATTCAATGTTCAAGAATAAATTAAAAACTATGTATCAAGTGCATATCACAATATGTATTTTATTTTGTACATTCCCCATAGCCAGATACTGGTGGGCCGACGTCAGGATTTGTGGTGGCTGCCGTCAAAGATGTGTTTTGAAGGTAGGCTGAACGGAGGCGTCCACGTAGTCGGCATTTGAGCGGAAAAACGGCTCCATGTTCACCACGTATCAATCTTAATTTTAACGGATTTAATTTTTACTATATATTTTAACCAAAAACGTCGACAATTTTTGTATAAAATCGCCATGATTTTTCTGACCAGGATTCAAAATTTGGCGCCCCCGTGAAAACTATTCTAGCACTGAAAGCACAAAAATTTGCAAATTAGTGTTGCCAAACGTACTGAAATTGACTAAATAAGTAGCAAATCGATATCTCAAGTGTAAACATTGTTTGCATGTATAAAAGCGGATAATCGTTTCAAAAGTGGCGTTTCCATACCAAATTCTTCGAGGATTTTTATATACACGTAAAAGTGCAGTTAAAATTGAAACATTGATTTGATACTTGGCAAACACGTAGCACATTCGAACAGCACTTGTTCACAAATGTTGGTGTCAATAGCTTAAATAGTTTCCATGGCGCCGCAAACTTTTAAACCTGGTCACTCGGTCAGCAAAATTGTGACGCTTTCATACCATTTTTTAAATGTTTTTCGGTACAATATACAGTGAAAATCGAGATATCGACTTGGTACCTGGTGAACATTGAGTACTCTTGGGTAGCACCTGTTGACAAAGTTTGGTGCAAGTGGCGCCAATAGTTTTTCCAGTAGCACAAAAAGTATGTTGGTCAGTAAAATAGACATTTCCCATAACCCCGAAAGTAATGCCACCTTAAAGCTCTTTTATCTATCAGCAATGTTGTCAACTACCAGACGAGACAGGATAGGGGGGAAAATCAACGAAATAGCTTTCGTACATAAGATCCAATCAGCGCTTCCAGTATCGAATTGAGTCTTTACCTCAGAAGCAGTCCTCGTAATATAAAAACAATAGTAAAGTTAGGGTCTGTTTTGAGGGCAGGTCCGGTAGAATCGCTGACATGGATTGTCTGTCCTGAGATTTGAACCAAGGACGTCAAGGCTTCGGTGTAAGAGTTCTCCTAATGAGCCACAACAGTCGTTCAAAGTGCATCAAAGAATCAAAATATTTCGTCCATAATTTAATTTAGTCCCTGCATTTTTTAATTTTAATTTTCCCAAACGTCTAATACCCAAATGGCAAGAGCATATTGGAAGCAGACTAGAATACAATATTTAATCTTCTAATGCAAGTACACTATATCCCATAAGTGATATTACGTAATGTAATCATTTGATGGTTGAGTAGAAGAAAAGGTCAGCGTCACGTTGTTCGTCTTAACATCTTAAATAAGAAAAATAAATATATATCTTCCAAGGACATTTATTTCAGGAAGTGAAGCACATACAGTAGGCACAGAGGCTTTAACGGAAGATGTCCTGTAAAGAAAGTGAAGGCGGGTAATGGAAACACTACACAAGAGTAAATATACTTGTATTTGTTATTTATTACACCAGTCATGTTAGCTGAGTACAAATGACAACAAGTTTATGCACATTGGTAATTTGTTTGATTTAAAAAGAGAAGAGTTGTCGCTTGTTAAAGTTAGAGACGTATGGCGGTAATTGGAAATCCAAATTGATTCTCATGCATTAGGTTGATAATTTAATGCAACATTAACGTCAATATCATATAAAATTGTCGCCATAATTTTCAGATTTTATCATTTTATGATAAAGAAATATATCTGAAAGAAAGAATATAGGAAAAAAGAAGAAATACAGAGGAAAAGAATATCTGATTACCCCACAACTTCGGAAGTTGATATCACCGCTATTTAAAATTTGAATTTTATTTTAAGACCTTTAGTCAAATTTGGCTCAGGCCAATTGGATAATGATGAACGAATTGGTGGAATGATGAAAGTGGGAGAATTCAGAGCAAACTGACGCACACAGTATTTGTTCACCACCAGTAACCGGGAATCCCACTCACCAGAGGTGAGTGCTCTTTCACTGAGCCACGGCGAACCTATATCACCGCTATGTCCGTCTGTTTATTGGTAACTTTCAACTTAAGAATTACCAGTACTATGGAGGTGATTGAGGTGTTGTTGAAAAGGTCTCGGGGAGTTCAAAGCCGCATTGGAACTGAAGCCTAGCGGTAGAATATTTGCAGTCTGTCGACTGGGTTTCGTCTCACTTGTTTCGTTTAGAAGATGGAATCAAAAAGAACAAAGGAATTTAAAAGTTCAAAGGTTTTAAATTAGAGTTTTCGAAGAAAAAAAATAGTAATGATTACGTAATAATTAAAACCGGAAACAAATCATTTTTAGCAGACTTCCAAAAAATGTTTTATTTTCTCTTCGTTTCACTGTCCGTAAACAAAAAAAATATGACCTCGAATTTGTGTTTACAGATCTCGATTTATTTGGCTTTTCTCTTTTTCTTTTTTCAATTACGTAAGGTTAGAACGTTCCCTTATGATATAGTTTCTGCTATATGCACCTTTTCATATAGTCTATATGCAGGGTGTTCAGAAACACCTGTGGTATATTTTGGGAACAGCGAATATTTACGAAAATACAACAAAAAGGTCCAGTGAACATAGGCCGGCAAACAAGTGGTTGCAGAGATACAAGCTACCAAAAGCATTGGATTATCAACTTCAGAGTCTTGCAGCTGCAAAGATAATAGAGAAGCCGCTGTAGGAGATTAAGAAGAAAGTCACACGAGGAGATTCCAAAAATACATACACGAAACCTGTGAAGACTGCGCTAGAGAATTTTGGACACTTGAATATTCTTGACTCTAGTGTGCAGGGAAAGAAAGAAACTATCCTCACATCAAGTGATAAGCTGAATTGCTCATTGGCGCCCCTCCTCCTCAAGGGATAATGTTTTTTATAGCATTATTTTAACAATTTGTCTCAAAAAGAGCTTGAATTTGTTACCGACAAATCTAATTTATGTAGAAATATAATTTTTTGAGGATACCGGTGTCATATTTCACGATAAAATTGAAGACCTGAATTGCAAAACATCCCAAGTCCACTTTTTTCTTATTTGTATAAATATTGCATCCTAATCCCATCACAGAAACCCCTTTTTAATACAAAATAATTTCCGCTGAGTAGGATAACATACGAGGACTTTGGACTGTTTTTTGTTCGTCCTGAGGAATATACTACGGTGGACTTCGGATGTTTTTCAATTCAGGTCTTCAACTTATTAATATTTATAGTATTATCAATTTATATTTAAAATTTGCTTAGCGGGAAAATATTGAAAATGTTCCTGGTCTATTCCACCTGCGTCCCTCCTGAGTAAAATCCTGGATGCGTCACTGGAGTAGCTTCTTAAGGAAAACCAAAATGTGTTAGAAGTTAAAGGCATTGCTACTAATGAAGACAGAAAACATTTATCATTAAAAGAGGTCGAAGAATTGGCTGAACTTCAGGGTAGCAGAACTTTGAAGCTAAAATTTATGAAAAAAAAGAACACTACTCAATAGTGGATTTTGCCTCCCCCCCCCCCCAAAAAAAAAAGGTTCTCAGTGTTATCAGAACGTGCTTTTTCATCTACATGACTTCCGTTCAGAGCTGAAATTGGTCATTTTGGTGACAGGGCTCACACGGTCCGAAACTAGATCCGGTTGACCCAATCTTTACCCTTGACCCAAGTTACCAGACTAACTCTGACGAGGGTGATTCGATGATCGGATCTTGAACCAATTGATCCGGTGACGCTGTCTTGAGCCGATTTTATCTATTTTGGTCCTTTGGTGTGAATCAATCAAATTTTTCATTTGTGACGTTCGCAAATTCTTTCAGAATAATGTTTGCGAGGCAGGGGGAGTTATTTGAACACCTACGGGATATGAGACTTTTCCCATGTTATTGTTAGGAACTATTCGTGCTCTAGGGTTAACATGCCCGGTTCCGGCCACCCCTGAAAGAAACACTGTTCAAATGGAATAAGGGAAAAAAAAGTTCTACTTTACACTCCGGATCACTGGGTCAGTCAGCCGTTTTTGTGTGAACAGGGATTCTCCACCCTGGCCAACATAAATAAGAAATCAAAGGGATTTTGACATTCTTTTCTTTAGTTCACAATGCTTGGTGGTGTCATCAAATCCTGCAACGTTAACTCATTTTCCGACTTCATACAATGATGAAAGTTTGCACAGCGACGTAAGTCGGGTGACAACACAATATTCCATTGTTACTTTCATATATTTCTATATATTTTAAAAGCATATTTTAATATTTTTAATAGGGACTTCTTTATCCTAAAATACATACTAACCTGCAACGATGTTGCGTTTGACTGGTTGCAGAACACTCTAGGATTTGGGTGACAAAACATCCGCTTAAGAAAAGGTATCCCAACACCGAAATAAGTGGAAAAAATAATTTTGAAATCTTTATAAAAACATACTTTTCTTAAACAATTCGTACTAAGAAGTAAAGCATATTTTTGTTTATGCTTGACTAGAAAGAAAAGCAAGGGGCGCGTCAACTGAAGAATTTATAAAATGACTGTACCCCATGCTTCTGTTTTTAGTCATAGATAAACAAAAATATTTTTTTTTCTTTTTAGTACGAATTGTTTTAAAAAACCTTGTTTTCAGAGAGGTTTTTATATTGTTTGTTTTTCTGTTAACAAAGAGTTATAGGTGTTTATATGTGCTTTCTCCCCGCATTGAACGTTATGCACACGTAAACAAGAATAAATTTCCCACTGAGTTGAGGCACTCAGAAACAGAAGTTGTTAAGTCAACTGCAATTCCATATGGCGTAACAACTTTTGTTTGTGAGTGCGTTAATTGTTACATGTTGCAATTCTTTACCACATATTGTTAGCTAATGTTGTTGTATTACACTTTTATTCTAATGCTTTAAATAACATTAGTTATATATGTTTGTTTTGTATATGTTCCTAGTTTCCAATTTTATTTAAATAATTGTTTCATGGATTTTCGCGGTAAAGCCATGGAAGGCAACACAGCGTTTGAAAATCCATGTCAAACAGAGTAATGCACTGAACAAATAGTGTTGAAAACAAAATCGAAGCCAGGCCTCTTTAATGCAACTAGAGAAAGTAGGAAAATGATCCACGATTGAGGTTAATCGGTAAAGAAAAATATAGTGGAGGTGCTGGGGTTCGAACCCAGGACCTTCTGCATGCGAAGCAGACACTCTACCACTGAGTTACACCCCCATATGCTTTACAACCTTAGAATCATAATACGATACAGCATTGATTAATCGGAAATCTTTTATCCGTGAAGTTCCGAGCCATAAATAAAAAAAAATAATAAAACTTTGTAAGACATACTTTTCTTAAACGATTTGTACTAAAAAGTAAAAAAAAAAAATTATTTATACATGACTAAAAAGAAAAAAGAACATGGTGGGCGCTAAATGAAGAATTTATAAAGTGACTGTATATGAGAGCGCGCCCCATGCTCTTCTTTTGTCATGCATAAACACAATTATTTACTTTTTAATACGAATTGTTTAAGAAAAGTATGTCTTAAATTTTTTTACCTCAATTCTGAAGTGTTCTGCAACCAGTCAAACGCCACAGCGTTGCAGGCTAGTATTTATGGATAATATTAAAATGTACTTTTAAAATAAATTATATATAAATATAAAGTAATAATAGAATATTGTATTGTTACCCGACTTACGTCGCTGTGCAAATGTTCATCGTTGTTTGGTTTCGGAAAATGAGCTAAATTAATGTTGCACAATTTGAGGACACCATGAACCATTGTGAACCAAAGCAAAGGATGTAAAAAATGATCAATTTACCTCCAGTAAATCTTGTTTTGAGTCCTTCAACAGTGCTGTGTTGTTATTCTAAAACTACCAAAACAAAACTTATACTGTATTCCAGATTGTAAGACTAGCTACATGGGTAAACCAATTTTATTGTCATATTTAGCGCTGTTTTAAGTAATAATCGATTATCCCGAATATCGGTTTACTGGGGACGCTATCGATTACCAACTAATTCAGATAATCTATACTCTACTGTATTTTAATCAAGTGGATAACTATCTCCAGTTCTGTTTATTAGAGCATTGTTTCGAAATAGTATTTCTTCCAAATTAAAATGCAATAAAGCTTTATTATGAGTTGGAATTTATTGAGAGTTATGTTTTGAAAGCATCCAAACTGTTTTGTGAGTTGTATGTGCACTGGATTGAAGTGTTGTTTAGTTCATTTGTTTGTTCATTTATAATGCTACTATTTGTGGTAGAAAAGACTATAGTTACCAGATGAACAATTTTTTAGATAGGACTTATGTGAAAACTTTATTTTGACTGCCACGTCGCGATTATGAATGCGATGCTAGTTAAAATTCACATCCATGCATCAGCCAGGTTTCGAAACCTTCGAGTCACTGACTTAAGGCCCCAACCCATGGGAGAACATTTGTTGTAAAAGGAGGACTTCTGCTTAATGTCAGTTTCTACAATACACTACTACAAATGTATCTACATATATTCTCTCGCAACGAACTACACTGAGTCATTCAAACAAAATTAATTTGTTCAAAAACTGTAAATATGTAACATAATTGCTTTGCTTTTAAAATACTTCATTCAAAGTAAAGGGGACTTAGAGAGGCATTAACACCAAATGTTTTTAACAATGAAAGTGTTGGTGAGTTGGTGTGACGACTATTATTGATCGAAACAATCGAAGTTATTAACAAAAGAATTCAGCATTTGGTGCAAATTCAGAGTATTTACACGAATTTGGCATACTTCTTTCGCATAGCTCAGAAAGCCGGATATTTTTTTAAAGCCTGCCGGGCTGAGGACATTGAGTTGGAAAGGAGGACGTATGTGTGCAGGGTCACCAGATCATTTTTAAGCAGTGGGGACAGCTTCCAATGGAGGGCAACTAAATTAAGTTTAGTAGGCACCTAGCTACCTTTCATTTAAAATCCGATAAAGAAACACTGACATAAACAGAATAATTTCTTTGATATTTCGGTTTTTACAGGACAAGTTGCACAAAAATTTAAATATTTTTATTGTATCTTCCTATCAAGTAATGAAATTTAATGAAAAGGGAAAGTGATTACCAGATGATGAACCATTTGCTTGATACTTTGATAACGAACTTTTTTTAAAAAAATTAAGAATTAGTGTGGTCTGGCAGTGTGGTGCCCAGTGACGTAGTAGTATGGTCTGACCTCAGCGTTTCCAAGATTGTGGATTTGAATCTCGTTCTGGATATAGGTGTCTGTGTGTCCTTTTAACTTAGTTCTAAGAGTATCACAGGAAAGCAACGGACATCAGAGGATCAGTTAATTTAAAAATTAAAAATGAAGTGAAAGAGCATAAGTGTTACTTGCCACTTATTCTTCTTCAGTACAGTCCAAAGGACTCTGACGTGTGTATTAAGGTCTTTTCGTTTCTACATGTTTATTCTCATTTGCTGTTCCGTTTTCAAAACATGATATATTGTTTTCTGTAATTAAAAGTTATATACATTTTATTTATTCTCACTTGCATAATTTAACTGTTAATTATGTAAAAAAGAATGCACTATATGATTTTGGAAATTTTGAAGAAAAGAAATAAAAAGTAAGAATAAAAAACGAAAAAGCTACGAAGCTTTTTATCTCAAACCACCATCTTTTCCTCTTCATTTTCCTTCATGGACGTAAGAATATAATACTATTAGTAACAAGCCAAAATTTATGGGCCGGAAGTGCGCCTTGCCGCCATGTTGAATTGACCAAAACATTACAACTGGCCATAAGAAGTAATGTTAACTGAGCCATTTTTAATTACAAATTTTAAACTTATGTGAAATAATTTAAGGTATGTGAAGGTTGCGTCTGATGAAGCCGACCAAGAGGTACGTGTGAGGATAAACAGGTAAGCTATATTTAAATTTTTTCTTCAATAATAATAGTGAAATAATATCAGGTTTCAAGATTTGAATGATCACTGCTCTTGAGAAGGAAGTGTATTGCAATAACACTTATTTTATAATAATTATTAGTAGTTAAGGACAAATTTAGATAATTAAAATTTATTTGCACATTCACAATATCGTCTGCTTCCTTTCCAGGAAGTATGCGCGATCCGCCATGTTGGAATGACAAACTGCACTCTCAGGCGTCCCATTTTTATAACATTGAGTGAATTGCTTGTTACTAGTCCTATTATATTTTTTACGTCCATGTTTTCCTTTATTCGAGCTACATGGCCTGCCCATCTTAGGCCATCGCGTTAATTATTTTTACAAAATCGGGTCAATCATAAAATCTGTGCAGTTCTTCATTATGCAGTCCCCTCCATTCTCCGGTCATCTCGTCTTGTTGCGGTCCGTATATCTTTCTCGAAACCTTATTTTTCAAACACAGACCATTTATGTTCATCCGCTAGGGTCGTACTTTTTCGCAAACGTAAAGTATTGCTGGTAGAATAACCGTTCTGTATATTTTCAATTTCAGCTTTCTCTGGACTGAACAGAAACATGCGCTTCCCGATACCAAGCGACTTTCTTATTTCTTCCGTGACCTCTTTTTACTTGTTACATTTCAAGTATTTACACTTGTTTACTTTCTCTACGATCTCATTGTTAACTGTTGTATTTCGTTTTCCTTCATCTTCTGTGTTCGGTCTTTGTTTTCACTATGTTCATCTGTAGACTTATCTCAACGCAAGCTTCTACCAAGATATCGACGTTACTTTTAGGATCTAGTGCATTTATATTGTCTCCTATTAAATTTACATCATCTGGGAGTAACCAGGTTCTGTAGTAATTATTATTTAGATTTATCGCCTTTGTTACAAACCGACACTATTATTGAGGATTTCCATTCCTTTGGAAACTCTTCCTTTCTCCACATAACAGTTACAAATTGAGTCGGTAGTTGGAAGAAGGAAATAAACGCCAAACATGAAAAAAGTCCTGTTTTTGCGTGAAATGTCGCTTATTATATTGCATAGATACACAGGTCAACGCCAATTCGGAGCAAGAAATTGTTTATACAATACACAATTTCTTTCTTGTCATTTACACTGTGAATCTATTCACTGAGCGACGTTTGCAATTAAAATCTATACTTCCGCTGTTTTGGCGTTTATTTCCTTCTTCCAATTACCGATCCAATTTATGTAGTGCCGTTGCTCCTGGTTTAATTCCTTTGACTAGGGTGTTTTAATTATAAACAAATCTTGAAAATTCGACCTCGATCTCGCTAGTTGTGGATATCTACACTGTAAAAAAAAGCTGTGTTAATTCAACACAATGCGGTGTCACAGCGTGACTACCACTTTTGTGTGTTAAATCAACACAAAACACGGTGTTGTTTTTGGTACAGTGGAAAAAAAATTACGGCTGCAGTGAGATTTGAACATGGGTTGCTGAGTTAGAAGGCAAGCGTCTTACCGACTTGGCTCAATCGTCAGACAAAAGACACTAGATGCAAACTATATTTAATGGACAACATTCGAATTAAAAGACTACACTATAGATTTAAACAGTGTAGGGGATCTAATATATGTTGCTGAACCACCAAAATAAACTAAGTTACTTGCACGACTTATCCCATGGTTTAATCACTTCCTATTTGTCAGTTGAGAACCAGAATTCCCATTCATTGAAAATATTCCATTTCTATGAAAGCCACCAAGATGGAGACAGCTAAACACTTGAGCAGCATTACTGCTTTCTTATCGTAACAACATGTCAAATGCTGCGCTTCGTTTCTTAGAAATGGAACATATTCTCAACAAATTGGGATTGTGATCCCTAATTGCCAATGGAAAAGTGATTAAATCATGGCATAAGTCGTAAGAGTAACTTTGTTTGTGTTTGGGGTTCAGAAACATTTTTTTTCCCCTCTATATTGTTTTAATCTAGTGCTCTTTTCGTATGACTATTTAGTGAAGTCGGTAAGACGCTCTACTTCTGAGTAACCCATGTTCAAATCTAGCTGCAGCCATAACTTTTTTTCTCCCAGTACCGAAACCAACACAGTGTGCCGTGTTGATTTAACACACAAAAGTGGTAGTCACGCTGGGACACCGCATTGTGTTGAATTAACACGGCTATTTTTTACAGTGTACGGTTCTACGGTAAAGATTTTAATTTCCTCTGTTTGTTCTCCTGTATGTAGATTAAGAAAACTGTCAAACTATCTTTTTGACACATCGAAAATTTAGTCGGATCCACTTGAAGATATCTACGTGCATTTTTAATCATTCCCTAGCCTAGGCTTGTTGGTTTAACTCAAAATTCACGTCGTAAGCTACTTTAAATTCAAATGATATGAAAACATATGCGAAGGAGACACATAAAATAGGCCTAATAGAATTATTTCTTTTGTATCTTTCTGCTTTAAGCGCCATGAACAAACTTGAAAATTCGTAGTGGTGGTGGAAGAACGATTTGCTGCAGCTGTGGGCTTTGTTCATGATTGGCGATAATAATAGGTTTCTGTGTAACCAATAGGATCTCTCACTCGGAGGGACAGCAATTTCGATAAAATGTAACCAAGATCTTAGAAACAAAACACACTAGCATAACGTTCTTTTTCGGTAATTTCCCGCAACATTCCAATAAATACTTTTTATACATCGTTCTAGTTGCTAAATAAGGAAGTAATAAAGATGGGAAGGACCCACTTGGAATTTCTGAACAAGCAAGTGAAAGACATCCATGATTAGTCAGTGGAAAATCAGCCTTTCTTTCGGTGGAAATAGAAGAATCCTTCGCCGTCTTTTTTCTTGCTACAAAGAAATGTACTTAGTCTAATTTCATTTGTACGTAAGTGTGGCATCATCACATAACCTATATTAATTACTTTTATTCTTAATTCTGTTGTCAATCCACCCGCAGCTAATATTTTTTCCCCCTCTTCCTGCAACCAACAAATCACCTGGACGTCCTGGACGATAAGCAGAGCATTTGAAAAACCTGAGAGGCCTAGCAACAACAGCTCCATCTATGGGGAAAACCCAGGTCATTGAAGCAGTGCTTCGAGCTAATTGGAGCAGGAAAAGCCCTTCTTTTTTATCTTCTTTGTACGTTACGACATTGCATACGTATCTGTATACAAAAAAACATACAAAAGAAATGTTTCTATTTCTTTGTGCCTCTGTGTTACGTTTCCACAACATGTGAATTTTAAATAGTCTATGACGCGAACTTTGGGTTTGCTGTTTGTCAACAGAAAATGTTATTTTCTTCTTTTTTGTAAAATATTTTTTCCTCAAATAATACAGAAATCTTTATTAAAAAAGAAGGTACATTTTTTAATGGAATACTATTCTTTTCATTTTATATACAGAGTGGACAAAAAATGGAGACCAATGTTAAGCTTGTCATACATCGTATAAAAATCAGGACAGTTCCCATTTTTGAGTTAAAGTGCGCAGTGTTCCTATAATTTGTGTTGTGTTTCTAACATTTTAAATCCAATTATATATCAACAAAGTACCTGCTATAAAGTTTTTTTGTTTTTTTTTAGTTTATAGCGCGTTCGTTTGGCAATCGGAAGATCCTGGCAAGATCACAGTGGTCCCTTAACCATACTGAGAATTTTCCAGGGATTTTTCTATCACACCAGGGAAATGCCGGGATGGTATTATAAAACTAGGCCCTGGCCAGCTACCTTCCATCAGCATCCTCTGCCCCACGCTATCCCGGCATGAGATGCCACAAATAATATTTAAATTCAAATAAAGTAATATCGAAATTGTTATTTAATCCTAAAAAAAAATATTGGTGGTTTGAGTCATTATAAATTAAGAATTAATATTAAAATGATTGACAATAGTTACCATGAGCATACGTCCCGAATTTTTCGGGAGAGTCTCGAATGTTAGGGTTGTGTCCCGGTGTCCTGAAAAATATATTAAAAGTCCCGAATTTCATCAGAAAGGGCGATATAAATTTAATTTGATATTTGAACAAAATTTTACGTTTGTTTGCTGTAGTACTCCTGAGTGGTAGTTGTAGTTCCTACACAATGTTGCAATTAATTTCAGCGATGGTGAAAAAAAAAGTGGCCGGAGACTGAGACAGTATGTGAATATTGCGTTTGTATTGTAACTTAATGCAGACGAAAGAGGATATCTTTCCTGACATACAAAGGCAAGGAGCTGAGATATAATATATTTTTTGCTATTTGCATCTTGAAACAAATAATCTCTGTGTTTTAAGAGAACTGCATCAATTACGTGGATCTGTGGAAAGATAATTTGGACAGCCTGCATCAACGACCATTGGTTCATCTTAAACAACCCAAGTGTGGAAGAATTGGAAACAAACATTGGACACTGAAAATT
>JAGDQP010035046.1:0-19782 GCA_022664845.1 Lepisma saccharinum | reverse complement strand
GACGATGGGGAAAGTCCAAAAAGTGGTAAGGTAACTTTTACGGCTGGAATTGAACACAAAACTGTTAGGTGAGATTCTTGCCCAATAGCCGTACCGTCATTTGGTTTGCTGAAAACTAAAATTAGATTATGGATATTTGCCGAATCTCCCTTCTCGACTCTTTCAATGTCCTTTTTCTCCTAATTGATAGCTACCGCATTAACTTTTTCTGTTAAATTTCCTAAATCACCGTTTGCTTCATAAGAAGTCCGGTTTTGTTAATATCAAACGTTGCTACTTGGACATGTTTTGCTTCTAAACAAAAGCTTGACATAAAATTAAAACAGGAAACTTGACAGCTGCCGTGGCTGGGGCTCAAATCCGGATCTCACAGTTTCCGATCCGGTGAGCTATCCATTACACAACCACGCCATATAATGGGTATAACATATGGCTATTGTAATACTAGACATTACGAGCATTACAATTAGTTAACGTGAGATGGATCAAAAATGGCGTCGAGAGCATATAATAATAATGTATATACAACGTAGATAGAACATACTGAGTATGACACTAAAATGTTACATCATTTAAAGGATGGCGTAATTGTTGTTAATGAGAAAAATATATTGCCGGAATTTTAGTAATTGTTGAGGTGTTATTCTTTTATATATTTACAATATTGGATTAATGATGGGTTTATAAGAAGACCATAGGAATAACTTTTATGTCATCGTTCGTAAATTGCCATTTGTTCCTGCTATGTATTGTACAAGCAAAAGTTCTATACTATTCAAGTTTGTGTTTTGTAGATAGTCCATAGTGTGGATTATTAAATCTATACTATATATCCGTTTACATCTGTCTTTTGATTTACGCTTGCGCGGCACATCGTCGGGGTGAAACACTCCGAGTCGACTCTGCTAATCACCAAGTGTCATCCCGCTCTTGGCAGGAAAAGTCAAAAGTTATTTAGAGGCATCTTGGCATCGCTTAAAGGTTTTAACGATGACTAATAAATGCCTATTCGTAAATGGATAGGTTCGTAATTATTGCTAGGCAGACATTTGTATAGATAGCTTGGATAAGCTTGATACCGATTACAGCTAGGAGGACCAGCACATGCCATTTCAAGCATTGCCAATTATCTATGCATATGCCTTAGCACAATACCAGTTCTTCATTGTTTTTTTTTATAAAGTCAAAAAACTCTAAGATTTTGAAGTCAAGGCACTCGAGAAATCAAGCCAACTCACAGATCTGGGTTCGAGCCTCGATCACAGTGACTGTTCAATTTTCTGTATTAATTTTAGCGTTTACAATACACATAAGTGTATCTTGTGGAAAACATAATTTAGAGCAGAACGTCGCAGAGTTTGTTCCAAGTTTCCGTTGTAGCCGACTGTAAAGCTGTTGAGATTAACGGAATTAAGCCCAATGAAATGTAATTTAATACCCGTTTCCAGGAATAAACATTGCTTTAAGACTGAAGTCAAAGCAACAGCCACATTACTTGTACACTTAGCATCTTTCTCATTCTGAGTGAGCACTAACTGGTCATTAATTCGATAACGAAATATGAAACGTAGTAGAAATCTACGATAAAATCATGTTAAATATTACTCAACTTGAATTCCTTTTTGTGTACAAACACTGAACGAAGGGCTTTGAGGTGAAAATTTCATTACTTATAAGTCTCCTCTTTTCTTTGGATAAGTATGGTGGATTTTACACTTTGCAAGGTTAGCAGACAAATCCTCATTTCACAGTTTTATAGCATAAAGCAAATAAATATTATTGCTTATTTTTTAGCTTGTATTTTTGATCAAAGACAAATATTTTTTTTTAGTAAGTTCAAATACAATGAAAAAGGGGAAACCTGAATCAAATATGTGAAACGGTCTTCTTGTAACGAATTGATATTACAACAACTAAATGAAATGAGAGCACAGCTCGAGTATTAGTAATTTGTCTGTCATATGTTATTCTTTCTGAATGAAATGCGATGATCACGTTCTTTCTGCGTGTTCGTCAATAACCCGCAGCTTGTCTTTATGCCTTCTGACAGGTTCTGCGGTGTTCCCGCTGTTATTCACTATTGATTAACGCAGTCATATGTTTTTAAAAGATATTTGAATAAAATACATGTACTAGGACTATTGTTTATATACAACCATAATTAAATTCTCTCTATATTGTATGAATTACGTATGTTACAGCACTCTTGGTTGACAAACGAAAAATAGTATTTCCTTCATATGTAAAAACTGATAAATATCCAATTTCTGTAATATTGAAAAAACACCTGTAGTACTATTTTCTACATGCTGACAAACCAGGGACTACTGCACGTGAAATAGTAGTTTCAGTTAAATTTGTTGATTGCTAAATCTTCCCAAAATTAACATTAAGTTTAATGTACTAAAAACTAACCGAAATGCTTTGTATTATCCGAGAATCAAAGAAAATTGATGAATATTACACATTTTATCACTACTCTACTGTCATTACCTGCACTACTATTATTACCACCTCTATTGCTACCACGACAATGACTTCTACTATTTATTTGCCTGTACATTGCTATTGGCTCCATATTTTTATGTCTATGTGACAGCTTTAATAGATATGTTCTAGAAAGGGACTAAATCATTGTTGAAAGAGTAAGAAGACCCATGGATGTCAAGTGATATAGAAATGTAATCACCGAATGACCGTGCCTCAGTGAGAGAGTATTGAATTAGCATTAGGGCGGTCCTGGAATCGATCCCAGTGGCCATCCATCCTGACTGAGTTTCTATTTTCTCAGTCATATCAAGCAAATTCTAGAAGGGAATCTACAAAAATAGGCCCTGGCCGTCTTCTTCCAACATCATCCTTCTCCCCTATCCTGACCTGAGCCTAAGATGCCTAAAGGCCTTAAATTCAAATTCAAAACATTAATCAATAGAAAAGGATTTTTTTTTACATAAAATAACTTGATCCATTCTGGTATGAACAATACGCAGAAACAGAAATACTAAGATATTCGGGCATCTCCAAGTACGCCCTTGGAGTGAGTGTGTTTAAGTTAAGGTTACCGATTATATTTTTAGTTAGTCTAGCTGGTTGGTGGTTAGTACCATGTCTTTCCCTGAAGCCAAATAGTTCTGAGGGTACAATGTTATTCTGTCTTATGGATTTATTTAGTCTGTTCAACAACACTGCTTCTATAACTTTTTGTAATAGTATTTGGTCCGTAATTTCGAGGAAATTGTGCCTTTACCAGGTTTTGGTAGGGGTTATGATTTTAGCTGTTTTCCACATTTTAGGAAACTATCCATGTTTAATTATACCATTAATTATGATTTGTAGGTACTTAATTGTCTGAACAGGTAGGTTTTTAACCAAATGTTTTGTATATCGTCAGGTCTGGCTACTTTAAAAGGTTTGTTTCATTAAGAACCTTTCTTAACTCGCCACTGCTGTTGTTTATTATTATTATTATTATTATTACTATTAATTGTCTGAGTGTTGTTAATAAAGTTGGTCACGGTGCGTCTAACCTGTCTGTCATGAGCTTCGTTTTCCAGCTCATGGTTATGTCAGGATGATTTTTCCTGTGTATGAGCAAAACATTCAGCCTTGTCTGAGTTTTTGTAGGCGAGGGCCTCTTTCCCCATGTTTGGTTGGTTCTTGGCGTGTAGGGTTTTGTAAGAATCTTACAAGGCAAGTATTTCGGTTCGAACAGGATTTTGTTTTGATAAGACTTTATATATATTTATTTGTATACCGATGCTGATAATACCTACAAAGTAATTCGACCGTGTAAGGCCGCGTTTGGCCTTACAGAGCCTTGAGAGCGTTGAAGTTTGGAGCTAGAGGAAGACAGCCCGGGTAGTGGCTGCAATTGTTCCTGCAGTTTCGATTTGAACATGCATTTATTACTCAAAATATCTACATAAACATACCTGATAGTACTGACAAAGACTCCAAAGTCACTCCAGCGTGTAACAAATAGTTTGGCAGATAAAAGCCATTATTCGTCTTCACAAATATAAGTGAGGGTTTTTCACAAAGCGAGTAAAACAGGAGGAAGAAACACAATAGGCACACAGGACAAAAGACACATCAGGGCAAGCTTCAAAAGCACACTCCCTAAACTATACTGATCTACCAAAACAATCTGAATTTCGGGGGTGGCGTCCGGATCCCCCCTCTTCGTACCCTCAAAAAATCCTATTTGTAACTGTCAGTAACTTCAAGAATGTAACATTTTATGGCATTTGACACCGTGTCCATAGTGTGAGATTTTTGAAGGTTGCTCTGTGAGTCTGTTTTGATTCCCCCTTCTGTTTCACTCACTTTGTAGAAAAGTCTCACTTGCATTTGTGAAGACAAGTACCGTCCTACATCTGCCAAACTATTTGTTACACAGTATTGTGGCTTTGCAGTCTTTCTCAGCACTGTTGTTATGTTCATGTGTATATTTCGAGCAATAAATGCCTGTTCGAACGGAAAGTGCGGTAACCGTTGCAGCGGCTGCCCAAGGCGGCTGTCTTCCACTTACTCCAAACTATAACGCCTTCTAGCGGACAAACGCGGTCTTATACGGTCGAATTACTTTGCAGACATTATCATCATTGAGATACAAAAATGTATACGAAGCCTCTTTAAAAAATCCCTGTTCGGTATAACAATAGTCCGAAATATTTCCCTTGTTAGTCAACTTCCAGACACTATTAATTAGTGTCCAAGTTAATTTTGGACTATTTGTTATACCATTGTTCACTTTGGTGCAGCTTTATGCATCTACTAACTGGTGAGGTTCCGGTACTAACTACTGGCTTATAATGAGCAACTCTAGTGTGTTTGTGTATCTGTCTAAGATAATTTCTACTTTCAAGTTTAAAATGTCATTCGATAGTGATGTCTGGTGGGTTGTATTATTAGCTCTGGGGACAGCTGAATTAGTGGTAGTTTATTGCGTTAGTTAGGTGTTCATCTGCCGTATCGATAACATATGGCGAGTGAATATATAAATTTCCTGGAAGTTCGTCAGTGATTATTTGTCGAAACAGCTGCCAATTTGCCTTTCTGTAATTGGGCCTACTCTGGGATACTGTTCTACTAGGCAGGTTATTTACTGTTATGTTAATGGGTAAGTGATCCGAAGCTTGATTAGCATCATGTGAATAGCGAGTGGGTAACAGGAACTTTGGCTAAATCGGTAAGACGCTGGTGTACGCAAACTTACGGCGTCTAATTAAATGTCTGTATAAGGAAATCAAAAGCAATTAGTTTAAATGTCTTGAAAACAGCCTATTTAGCAATACAAGTCGCCCGTGGGACCAGTACCGCAATCAGCCGTTTACCATATAGCTAATATACGGTAGTTGGAAACATTGAACATCGCAGTTGAATTAGAACTAGATATGATACAGAAAAGAGTTATTGTTTTTGAACTCAGTGCATCGGTTTTCGTTAGAATCACGTATGTTCATCTTTACCACAGGACAATTGTAGACTAGTGTAATTAGTAAATATTTGAGAAGATGGAAATTCGTTTTTCTCACTTCTATTGTGAAACTATATTGTATTGTACAGCACAAAATTGTTGCTAAACAAGAACTTATTTACGATACTGAACTTTCGTTACTTCAAATACAGATCTGTTACTAACATTTACATCTAACTCAAACTTTACAAAATGAAAGTTCTTGCACAAATAGCATCAGGGTGTCTACACATAAGTTTGTTTTCCCTTTGCTGCCGCAAAAATTAAAATATAAAGTTACGAAAATGATTTTAATAACGAAATTCCAAGACGTTGATGAATTGCTTAATTTAAGTATATACTAAATTTTAATTGAGTCATTGAGAAGCTTCATGAAACAAAAATGCTTAACCAAATTTAATAATTATGAAATTTACAAACTTCAAAGTTCTAACGACTTACTAAATGGTATACCTGCGTAGGCTTCTTTTTGTTCTTAACCAAGCTTACGTAGGTGCTAGCGTCGATGCTATTAGTCCAAAAATGAGAATAAAAAGATTTCAGGAATAGTTAAGTGTTTCTGAATAATTGAATTTCTATGAAGGGCTCATCTCTTATAGGAATCAATACATTTCTGATCCGTAGCTGATCGTAGGTTTTCTGCTTAGTTTTATCCAAAACTTAATTCACTAAGTCTAGGAAAGAAAACCTTGATTCTGTCTGTTTTCTGAAAGTCAGTTGTGAGTTTTTTCTATCGCCAGTTAACGTAACTTTACCGTTAGTTTGTAATAAGCGTTAGATTTACAGTATTCAATTTGAAACTGAGAAGAAAACAATAAAGTAGAACAAAGGAAAGCTAAATTTCTACGAAGACATGAAACCCTTCTTCTTTCAGAAACAATAAGAGTTTTGTTCAAAACTTGCGTACGTAATCTTTCGTTCTTTTGTTTTAATTACAGGAGCATTAGTTGCACGTCTCTTGCACAAAACTACTTCCTCAACTAATCTAATTCACTTTGAAATAAAAACAAAGTAAAGAACCGACAAACCAAGTGGCAAAGAACATGAATTATCCGTGAAACCTTACAAATGTTGCTGTACTTGCAAGTTTTCCTCTTTCTCCTTGAATCTCATTGAATGTTAAATAAGAAAGAAACTGACCTATGTTTTGCTTCTTTCTTTCATTCTTCTATTAAATCTAAAGATGAAATAAAATTGGTCAATAACTTGGCATTGTTTAAGTTCATTACTTATACTCTAACTTTAATAAAATTTTATATCAATGATCTTTAAAATATATTAAGTTTACAGGCTAAAACAAAAAGAACTTCAATCTCTCCTTCTAACGTCATTTCTGGTGTGTGTTCGTAATTCTTGATATATCAAATAGGTATTTACAACATTCACTGTAACGGGGAGTCACTAAAGTTGTTCCTTGCGAACTTAATGTATGCTATCAATCTATCATTCATCAATAAATAGAAGAATCTTTCCTCCTTTCAAGAATGTATACTTTATTGAACACTGTAGTAAACAGGAGTTACCCACAAACAGATAATCATAGTAGTATTAGTCATAACAGTAGTAGTTTTTGTACTTGTAATAGAACATAGGTTCTTTTCTTCTTCACAGTACAGTACTTAATATTAAACTGTATTGTGTCCACCCTGATATTCTTTAGCGTAGCTGATATCATGTAGAAACATTATATTTGTAAAATATGAAGTACAAACTAAAAAACAAATGATTTACTTCCTATTCCATATTCTGTCTTCTAGTTTCCATAAGAACAAATAACAAACATTATTTACATAAATACTGTGGAACCTCAAATCGAGGTTTATATACTAATCGAAGTGGTCCATACCCATAATGAAACTGGCATATCTATGCATCAAATTATTGTTAAAAAGTGTTAACATATATACATACATATATATATCGGTAGCGCGCTCGACTTCAGCGCGAGCGGTCCCGGGTTCGATTCCCGGTGGGGGCTCAAAAAAATTTTCGGTGTTGACCCAGCATCGTGAAGACAATTGGGGAGCTGCTGTGAATAAAATACAGTGGCGATCACAGTGAGAGCTTCGACTCTCCTCTCCCAACTCGTCTGGTTAGCGTGGGAGCAGTAGACCAACTCCTCCCTTCGGGGAGAGGCCTCATCCACTAGTGGATTGAATATGGCTGTGATTTATTATTATTATTATATATATATATATATATAAAGTGTATAAGGAAATTATTTAGTTATTAACACTGATTTGACACAATTTAACTATGACTTAAGATGGCTGACACCAATTATTCCCCAATCGAATAGTCAAACTTCCGTATGTCAAATATTAATACAGGTGAGAATTCAAATCTATCCTTGACATCTTATAACATATGTAAATATATTTCTTAACTACTACCTGGCAATTAGACTAACGTCACGCACAATTAGACACCTAAAAGTGGAACTAAAGAAGGATCTCTAATGAAATGGTAACATGGCGCAAATTTTGGTGGAGGATATGGAGGTCATCTGTATCTTCTGAATGAAGATCGTCGCCAGCAATAATACAAGAAATATAAGAAATACAAACTCCAAAACACTCTCACCCCCTTTTTCAGAAATGTGAACTTGTATGCATTATGAGAACATGAGGTAGTATACTACTTATTTATAATAGAACTTGAATCTTGAAATGTAACATATTTAAAAATGATGAAAAAATAAACATGAAAACTCAATTATAGTAACACATAATTAGCATGAAAAGTTATTTTAAACAAATCATTTCATACATTAAAGCAGCTTATTATCGGAACCTAATAAATAAAAAACAAATTAGTAAACTAAATACAACTTTCATTACATTGATATTAAATATAATGAAACATAACCTAAATTATATCCAATGACGATTAAATTACATCTGTTTTAAAAGACTAAAGGCGTTGCCTAATTGACCTTATGTCACAAATTATATAAGGTTATGTCTTTGATTTGGATAAGCTTTTGTTATCAATTTTGTTATTTTATCGCAACTAAGCTTCAATGTCGAAATTCGTTATCTGTTCTATATCATTATCAATATCTCTAACTTCATTGACTTCTCACTTTTTAAACAGTAGTTTTCTCTTACTTTTCTGCTGTTTTGGCGTTGGTAATAACGTTTGGAATTCCAAAGCATCTTGGAAAGTCTCGTTTGGATTGAACTCCACATCTCTTTCTTCAACATCTTTGTTCCATGTTGTCAAGAACTTCCGTGTCATGGTTATCTTCCATTGAATTATATTTATTTACTTGAAATTTTATCGTATAATCTAGTTAAATTCACATACATCTCCATAAACTTAATTTGCATTTGACAGAATATTTTTTTTGTTTCTTTGATAGGAATTTGTCATTTTTTTTGCTTCGTAATTATATTTTGTATTTCCTGCATATGTTATAGTAATGCGTTATTCATACAAACAAAATCATTATTTTTATCGTTCATCTTTGATATAGGGTAACTGAATAACACTTTCCAGGCATTGGTATAGGTACTGTAGTTGATTGGTTGCACTACATTATTTTCCATTTCGGAGAAAGCAGGTTGATAGCTACAGTACCCATTATCACATAAGGAAACTCTCATAGTGTTGTTTGAAATTCAAGTGTATAAGAATTGTCATTCAGTACTAGTATTGGAAGTGTAACAGATCCCATAATTTCTAAACAGGTTTTATTTACCAATGGAATTTTTTCATCTTTAATATTATGTATTTCATTCAACTGCACTAACAGTGATAAGGACAGGATATTTCTTTTTGTACTAGTATTCACCATTATATTTAACTCATTATCTTTACATTTTAAAGAAATCTTCCAGGGATTGTCTTCTTTATCTTTCACTATCATTTAAATCCAGTAGTGTAAGAATGTCATCCAGGTGAAATGCATTTAGAATTTTCATGCTGTGAACTTTTCCTAATGTTTCGCGTACCGTACCTCTTGCATTGCGTTTTGTTTATTGTTTGATCTCTGCCTACAAACACGCTTTAATGTACCTATCAGAGGAACATGAAATATAGCCCTCTCTGATGTAAATAAACCCAGAATAAACTTGGTTATAGGTCACTCAAAAATAGGATAGCTACAAAATATAATTGTCCCCCCACAGACACTTGCTATTTTTGACTCTGAGAGCACTTTTAGGGCTCACATAAACAAATTGTATTTGTAAATATCTTGACGTTGCAGTACATATTGTTATGTTTTTGTTGCTGTTGTTAATTTCTGTTAATGTTTCTATGTAAAATGGCCAACATGTGCTGTATTGGGAACTTATTCGTAAATAAATAAATGTCTATTTTTTTGGACAAATTATAGCTCAAGTCTTTAGCGTAACAATTTATATAATCGATGTGCGCTTTACCCCAACGATAGCAGTTCCTGGTTTCATAACTCTTATTCAGTAGATCTGGAAGACTGTGAATCATCTGGAACTTTGAAACAAGCATCCGGTAGTCTTTGTTTTGGATAAAAATTACTTAGCATCTTTTTCAGCATGCTCTTCGATTAAAATTATATCAAAGGCTTTTTGGAATGTTAAAACAGAATTAGCTAGAAAACACTTTCTTGTATACCTATCACAATCTGGTCTTAAAGTGCTTCATCTAAATTCTCTCCATAACCACACTTCATCGCTTGTTTCCGGAGCACAAACACAAAGTCTTGTGAGGAATTCATTTTGACTGTTTTAATGAATGGAACTTAAATCGCTCAATAATGATATCCACTTTCGTTGTAAAATGATCTGAGCTTTGTCTTAAATAAGCTGAACCGAAGATCATTAACGTAATAAGCTGCAAAAAAATATTTCTAATTGTAGTGTACAGTTCCTGAAAGATACTTGTTAAGAAAGTTATAAACTTAATTTCCTCTTCGATTTCGTATACTTAACAATATGGTTCGAACTGGTTTATATAAGTTTCCATATTCATCAAATGATGGTCGAAACGTTCTAATACGGACGCTCAACAAAAAGCCATACCGACTGCGCAAGAAATTATGTTATATGCTGGTAGTTAATAGTAGTTAATACACCTAATAGGTATATACTCAACAGTCACTGTTACAGGGAGTCACTAAAGTTGCTCCTTGCGAAATTAATGTAAACTTTACTATCAATTTATCATTACCCAGTAAGTAAAAAAAAATTCCTTCCTCCATATCAAACTAATGTATACTTTATTGAACGTTGAAGTAACAGGAGTTACCCCCACATAGGTAAAATAGTGGTAGTAATAGACAAGGCAGTAGTAGTATTCGTAGTAGTAATAGAACATAGGCTCTTTTCTTCTCTACAGCGCAGTACTTACTATTAAACTGTATTGTCTCCGCCCTGATATTCCTCAGCTTAGCTGATATCACGTGGAAACATTATATTTGTAGAATATGAAGTAGAAACTTAACAATGAGTTAATTCCCATTACACATTATAGAGCATGTTCATATTCTGTCTTTTAGTTTTCACAACAACAAGTGACGAACATTATTTACATAAATACCATGGAAACCCAAATCAAGGTATATATACTAATGGAAGTTGTCCATACCCAAAATCAAAACCCACATCAATTTCGAAATACTTTCCACTGTTCGTTTTATACTACAGAAGAAAACTTAGGAAACATCCCGATTTTAGCAGAAACTGGCTGAAACTAACCACAATCTCAGATTTCAAAATTTGAAAGCCAGAACACTGAATTATGATTCAGTGTCACTCCAGCTGACGTGTAACAAATAACTTTTTTAAGATTTTGTACGCTAAATAATCAGTTAAAGTTCACTGAAAATCATACATATGTTCAACTATCGTGGTCCAGTGATTAACATCGCCGATTGCGGATCGAAACGACCATTCGAGAGTTTCCCTCAATTTCACCAAGTTAATGCTGAATGTGGACAATACTTTTCGGCTATAATCTAATGCCTTAACTACCAGAGGTTCCGAGTACACACTACGTCCGTAATATTTCTCGCTATATATTTAAGACACGATAATATATTTTTGTTCGCTTCTAATATTTTGTTTTTGTATCATAAATTACCTATTTAGTAGAAATAATGGAGTTTTTATCGTATTAAATCTCTTTCTCTCTGTCTGTGTGTGTGTGTTAAACCTTCCTTTTTATGAGCTGTATATAGCATTATGTTTTATTCGTATTGGTTGGCCAACTTATATTTCAAATACCTCTTTGCTTTTGATCGTATAAGCTTCGTCTAATTAATTCCTAAGAAGGTTCTGTAACTTTCTGCAGAATTTGGATACAAAGAGTCCCAGGCTAATCATTCTACTTGATTCTCAGAAACCGTGTAATTGTAACTGTTTATCTTGATACAGTTATAAGCTGTAAGAAATTCATTGGGTGTTAAACAACGATTTAATTAGCAAACATATAAAACTGATACTTTAGACAAACATAAAATGTGTAGCGAAGAGATTAATTTCACAATAATGAGTTTCCAGTGCATATATCGGCTTAGTGGAGCTCTTAATCTTGTGTTAATTTATATTAAAAGACTATATGTACTTTGGCCCATAAGAATATATCCCTTTTCATTTCATTACATAATGCTTACTCCTCATTCTTTTTCTTTAGTATTAGAAAACACTTTCCGGTATGGCAATAAACATACAAGCTTATTCCGTTATCGATTTTTTGTTACGTGTAATGTTGTTGTAAACGTAATATTCCGTGTATCCTCTGACCTGAGTGGTGATACAAATGAAAATCACCTGCTTGGGTCATGGACAATCACGCAACACTTAAGTGAAATGAACATGTTGGATATCAATGTTCAACCACCTAATTCAATTAATATAAAGGCTACAAGACACGTTCATGCGCTAAGTTTTGTTCTTTCATCTCAAAATGTAATTTTATTTCTATACCCTTGGTGTATCTTTCTTTTAATATAATAAGTTATCTGTGACAATAATGCAATATGGTACAGATTGATTTTTCCATCATCCCAATTGTTTTGTTTAAATTTACATTTAAAAGCTGTTACGTTCCAAAATGTACTACCAAGTAGGTCAAAAGTTTTCAATAAAAAACAAGTAATTTTGTTTCCGTGACTAGGTTAGATTTTATTGTCTTTAACTACTTGCTACATTCAGCGTTATATCTTACGACAAAAGGGTAATATTATTGCTCAGATGCAATAAAACAAACAATGAAGCTATCATGTGAGTTCCACAGTCAGATACATTATGCTATCTTAAACCAACAGTGTTGTTTGGTTAAAATGCTCCCCAGAACCACGTAACTAATTTAATTTGTCTATAAAGATCTCTGTTAGAATTTCTGTAGATTAGGTTCCGGTAATACCACAGTTCATTAGGTATTTTAGTCGGAACAACTAATTTGGTTAGATGGAATATTGGATAGCAAGCCAGAGATTTCCCCACGCCCCAACATCCATCAATACCCCCTAAATTTTCAGATACCCCCCAATAAAAACTGAACCCTGGCCTTTATTGTGGACAGTCGACAACCCATTTTGGACTAAGCAAGCAATTATCAGAGAGAGAGAAAGAGAGAGAAATAAAGAGAAAGAGAGAGAGAGAAATAAAGAGAAAGAGAGACTTAGTGAGTAAGTGCAAATTCCCCTTTAAAGTTCAAGAATGGCAAATTGTGGAAATGCTAAAAATCAATATGTGCCCCTCCGATTTCCTTAAAACTTTACACATTTGCAGAGGAGCTAAAATTAGTAGACACGTGTTCTTTTATTTCGACCGAGAAATGGTTTGATAGGGTGCAAAACCCTCAAAAACTTTATGAATGAAAACATGTGAAAATAAATTGTCCATATCTATTTTTTATGGAACTTTGCAAGTATGTTAAGAGTTTAAAATTAATATAAGCCTATACGTATTTTAGGTTGTTGTTTGAGCCGGAAAACGATTTGAAGGAATCAGATCCCCTCTAAATTTCGGGAATGACAATGTGTGCCACAACAAAAGATGGACAACTTCGATTTCCTTGAAAGTTTGAAGTTTTGTAAAAAGTTAAAATTAGAGAGCATGCATTTATTATTATTATTATTTGCGGGGCAGAAAAACGGTATGTGGAAGCAACCCCCTTCAAAATTAAAACATAATACAATGTGAAAGTGCCGAAAGTCAAAGCAAAGTACACCGAATAAGGTACAATTTGCACGTGAATAACACAGAAGGTGTAACGGGACGCACAAAGCACATAGACATACGAATAGCCACCAATAGCATTGCAATTGTACAGACATGTCAAAATAAAACAAGTTGTTTCTTAAGTATGAGCAATACGTCGAACGGATGTCAGAAAATTGAAAAGCAGAACTTTCTATTTCTTATCCTGATATACCACATTTTTTCCTCACATCCAAATACATCATACGCGCAAACAGCGACAGCATGTATGTAACATCTACTGTTTTCATATCGTAACACAGGTACTCGTTATTGTCACTGATGTGCTCTTACGAAGTAAGATGAATGAACTAGGAATTAAAATAAGAAATCTGCACCGTTTGATTCTTTGCAAGGTTTCAAGATACATAATCGTCATAATAATTGTGCTCTACAAAACATGTAAAGTAATTTTCGTTGACGTTATGCACATCGTGTTACTGGGACTTGACGACAATCCTCAGATTGTAGGGTTATTGTGTCCATCAGAACAGAATGCCACAATATTCTCGAATGAAGGTTGCCTTTCGTATAAGTAACCACTTATTTACTATGCATATCAAAAGACACGTCGAAATCTAGGAGAGGGCAATTGATTATGTGTGCAGAATTGAAGTTTAATAATAATAATTTGTTCGTGGAGATTAACGCCACTGTGTGTATGAGATCGGAAAATCTCCTCACAAAACATTTCATAATTATAAATCCATAGAATTGGCACAAAAAAAACACATGTCTATTAATTTTAACTCCTCTACACTTGCAAAGTTTCAAGAAATTCTATGATGGACATTTTGTGTTTTAGCACTTTCACATTTTGACATTCTATGATTTTGGAGGGGTGCCCTCCTCAAAACGTTTTAGGGCCAAAACAAATGAAAGCGTGCCTGCTAATTTTAACTCCTTTACAAATGTGCAAAGTTTCAAGGAAATCGAAGGGGAACGTTTTGTGGATTTACACTTCCATATTATGCCATTAAACCGCTTTAGGGTCGAAACAAAAAAAAAATCTGTTAATTTTACCTCCTCTCCTCTACACAGTGTTTCTTCCAGAAGATTTGATTCAGGGGTTCGTGGGGGCAAGACTCACCCAAATTATAATCAATGCATAGTGACTCCAATGTACTAAAATATAAAATAATAATAATAATGTTACATATGAATATGTCGTACATCCTTAGTTAACTTCAAAATGACATGAGCAATATTCATCCAGTCTACTATTATATACGTATTTCAGTATATGTATGAATAATTCAAGTGTTGAAACTAATCCTTTGGAGGGCGCGGTTGAAAATTCCCGGGGCGGTGGTACAAAACATGTCTGAAAGAAGCAGTGCAGCTACAAACATGCAGAGTTTGAAGGAAATTGGAAAGGGACACTTACATAATGTCCCTTGTTACCAGAGGGGAAACACGATGGAGAAGAGAAACATATCAAGAAGGAAAATGTTAATAAACATTACCGAAAACATTTTTTCGACACTCAACATTACGCCTATAAATGTGTCCCAATTGTAGCAGAAATCATATCCAACCTATCTTATCGACATTAAGCAGCATTCTCATAGCAAATTCTTTTTCACATAACTTGTCGCCTGGCTCCTTGTATACTAAACGAACGAAGGTACTTGCAAATCGTTGTAGGTGGCATATTGAATTTCTTCACCCAATAAAATGTAATGCTGACCAGACAGGATAAACAAATTATAACAATGTCACTATGTTTGCAAGAAAGAGAAATATTTTAATCTTGTTACTTTCGTGATTGATTTAAGGACACCAATTCGTACTCATAGGACAACACAATGTCATAAAGGAAACATATCTGTATATTTTACTTAACACTGTGATAACTATGTATTTTATTAAATTTGTTTCTAATATATTTGACATTTCGAATGGATGTTTTCTACTTCAAGTGTCCCGTCCTTTGGTTTGCTTATAATGTCAATCCTAGTGAAAGCACGGGCTGTCTAAATTTTATGTTGTTTTAAAATTACAAATGAAAATTAAAAGAATTGCGTAAATTTGGCAAATGTGATTTATCTCTAAGTGTGATATTCTTGGTATCATGTAGCAGTGTAATACGTAAATAACAATCAAATTAATTGTTTTGCTAAGAGATGAGAAACGGTAGTACAAATTTTTTTTATTGGATCAGCAACTCTGAAATACAATTGTTTCACTTGGACCAACAACGAACGTACTCTGTACACACACACACACATAGAGAAATGTAATATTTCGTACTTTCCAGTAAAGTTTGAAACATCTTTCTATGAAAAATAATATTGTTTATTAACACTTTCCTCTTGTAAAATATAAGTAGACACTAAATAATACTAGAGTACCAGGGACATTACAAGAATTATCGATGTCGTAAGGAAACATGTGGTAATATTTACGATATGTGGCGTTTCAGCAATGTCAAAAATGTTGATTAAGAATTGTTAATTGGCTATTGTCAATTTCCAATATTTTAAACCATGTTATTAACAATATTCATTTTTAGGCCATTAAATAACCATAAGTTCTTGTTAATTTAAGCATATTCAAAGATTATTTTTTTGCGCATGCGTACATGTTTACTATACTTATTGTTACGAGATTGAGAAAGGACATTAGGCCGTCATATTTATCTAAACAACCACGTAGAAAAATTCAAAGTTACAACTGCAAACGCACTAACCTTGACATTTGTAATGAATTGTGTTCGATTTTGATGATGATCAATGTAGTAACATTAAATTTGAATGTGTCTAAGATAATTACGTATATTTATATTACGTTATATTTACTTTTCATTTATATTTATATTTGTTGTCATCAGGTGACAGCATTTCTCTTTTCTTTAAATAAAGGACATTGGATGTTCATTGTTTTCGATAATCGGGTAATATTTATTTTGCTATATTACACGTAGCATAATTGTTTTTATATACTGAAGTATGTTTAAGGAAGTTGCTTATATAATTTTGTAAAAAAAATTGTATATGGAATTGTAGTTTTGTATACATTAGTGTGAGTCTATGTTAAGAGTAATAGGTGAGCGTTACATACAGCACTTACAAGTAAACCTATCGATGCTTCAAAGTACTCTTTTGACCAAACTTGGTAGAGGAGCAGGGTAAATCAGGGAACCACCAGAATGCATAATTCAAAGTGCTTCGCCCATAAAGACAGACGCACTGGTCAAAAGTTTGCTTCATAAGAATAAGCATTTATAGTGTGATCTAAGTAGGTAGTGTGATCTAAAATTCTAGCCCAGATTGATACGTTACATGACCCCATTCCTATTAAAAATATCGAGTAAGATTCAAAATGGCCGTCTTCAAGATGGCGGCCATGACGAACGTATCGTGTAAAAGATAGCGCTTTTACCCAATATCCATTAATATGGGGTTGTTTTCCATTATTTCGAACATTTTATAAATAAACGTGTGTTTTCCGACTTAGATCACACTATAAACGCTTATACGTATGAACCAAACTTTTGGCCAGTGTGTCTGTCTTTATGGACAAAAGCACTCTCAATCATGCATTCTGGTGGTTTTCTGATGTACTAAGTTTGGTCAATGAGTGATTTGAAGCATCGATAGATTGTTAGTAAGAAGCAGAAAGTTCTTGTATTTCAAACGCACCCACTAGGTTCGTTATGGAGGAGGCAACCCGTCTCTCATCGGCATGTTAGTGGTTGATATACTATTATCACTCTCAAAATATTATTACTACATACACTATTGTACATCGAATAATACCAATAGATAACGCTACTACACTTCGGGAAAACTAAATGTAAATCCAACAATACTGACGATTGATCAACAATAAAGTTAGTATATGCTAAGCGGGTGAGAACAACAATAAGTATTGTTAAATTTAACAAACAAACGCTTGACAATATATGTTTGTAAATGCAACCATAAAAAGTATTCGTTCCAAAAGAACGACATTTTATCGTTAAGTTTACGATATTATCGTTAATATTACATTGTCGTTTTAGAGTGTAATACCGAATTAGTTTAAAACTATTTATTCAAAATGTTATCTGTAATAATAAATAACTGAATGTTGATTTCGTCAAATGAAGTGAAGCACTTAAAATAACGCGCGGTACTTCCTCAAAGGTTTACTGGCAAAAACACTGAATAAATGCATTACTACAAGTCATTTGAACATAAATAACAATATAATTAATGGGCAACATCGTTATTAACTTGATTAAAGTTAACTTCGACCCCGTATTCATTTAGTTGACTGGTTCAGAATTTTCAAATAAATTAATTAAACCTAACTTAGCTTGCAATGCTGTCTCACAATGTAACATGTAATATTATATCCATATCGATTCTCAAAGCAATTAATCCTGTGCACTGTGTACATCGACGTATATGAAATTACAAACGAACATTCTGTACATCGCACGTAAACTTCATTGTTTGTTTTCTCTCTGCTGTGCGTTACAGAGAGGGGAAGAGAAATTTGATTAACTTTGAAGCTAGAAAGCAAATAATTTTGAATTTAACACTGAATAGACACAACATAACCAACAAATTTGTTCATTTTACAATATCACACTTTTACATTCTGTAGATTTTAATTTTACATTGATAGAGCGTACCGTACTAAAAAGAAAATACATTCAAAAGCAATATTTAAAGGAGATATGTAGATTTATATGTGAGCCTCATACACAAACATAATTGACCATGTTCTGTATTATCTGGAACTTCTCAAGGGAATTAGGATGTCAATAATGGTTATGAGTCTGAACTTGAATTGCGGTTCTTAGAATAAATTTATTTCCTTTTACTGGAGGATTTCTAGAAAGTGTTTCATAGTAACTGTCCCTGAATACTAATACCATATTTGCTTTCCGTTTTAAATAAAATGCCTGAATATTCTTGTTTGATATACAGACAGGCAATACTAACAATCTGAAACCCATTCGGGATGAGTATCACTTTGGTTTCTGGAACGATAGGCTAAAATAAGATGTTCTATTCTCTCGCTTTCTATTTTTATTCTTAAGCTGGACATTTTCTGAACAAAAATCGAAACTTCTTTTAAGGGATAGATTGTTCAATGTTCAGTTAATTTTGCGCTAGATAAAGTGAACATTGATTAATGACGTTGAATGTTAACCTGTCGCTTTCAGAAACATTTTTTCTCCGATAATTGTTTTAATAATAGTTAATTAACCTTCAGCCAGTAGCAAGAGTGTTAGGGTATAAAAATTAATAGTTTTTATACTGTAAGGATTTTCGTAGTTGTTGTAGAAGCGTAAGCAATCACCATCTATTGTTTATGTGCTCTATGGCAGGAAATAAGATTTAAATACTTATGAACTATTACGTAATATTTGAAGTATGCTATTGAAATAATTTGATGAGATATTTGAGGGTCAATATTCGGAAATACTTCAACATTAGTTTCTTATGGAATCAATTGTATAAATGTACTGGGAATACACAAGAAACAATAAGATAAGATGAAGTATGTACAAATCTATTGGAATTATATTATTACAGTGATAATTAAAAGGTTTCACTTGGATCAACAAATCAGTGATTACATTGATAGAATAACAATTCTAATGAAGAGGGGTAATTAATAACCGATGCCAGTCACTATGGCGTAGGAGTCCAGCTTTGCAATCGAGGAAAGGACTGAAAACTAAAAGCAGCGTCGTGTGAATCCGTCAAATTGACAGTGGCTGAATCTAATTACAGCCGTTTTAAAAAGGAAGCTCTAGCTTTCGTATTTGGAGTTAGGAAATTTTTGTAGGGACGTTCACTGGTTTCACTGATTCCATTGCAATAAAACTGATATTTCGAGCTGATAAACTGCTACCTTCCTCTGCGCACTTACGTCTGTTGCAGTGGGCATTGTTTCTATCAGGATATCAGTGCATAATAATAATAATAATAATTATTATTATTATAATAATATATTACAAACTGGTGGACGTAGTCAATTGCTTATCTATCCTACTAATAGAAAATTGCACGGAAGATGCCGCTAAATCAGCTGAATATAAAGTCAGGTGTAACGGCAGTATCCCAAGTCAAGGAGATCATGAAACAAAATAAAGAGCTACAACATATTCGA
>JAGDQP010035045.1:0-18941 GCA_022664845.1 Lepisma saccharinum | reverse complement strand
TATATATATATATATATATATATATATATATATATATATATATATATATAGTGTTTCAAAATACTGAATTTTGTTTTTATTTGTGTTCAAAAACTGTATATATATCCATAGATAATTTATTTGTATAATAATCAAAATTATGTAACTAGGTATAATTCATTTTGGAAAATCTTCGTCAACATCGTCATTTCTTGTATATTTAAAAGGCATTTATAGTAACGTGTCAATGTGATCCTACACAAACGTCAAATTCATACGTCGAAACCTAAACGCCAATACTCTCACCCCAAATATTCAACGGTGATAAAAACTACGTGTATCTAAGGTATAATCAATATATATGTGTATTGTAACAGTATATCTGGGTTCTACTGTAATTTCCGCAAATATATTGGTTATAGATCAGCTTTTGAAAACCGCTGATTTAACTGAACCTTATGCAATGACGCAAAATGTTCCCAGACCGAAAAGGTTAAACAGTTCTGTTTACGTCAAGATGAAGCATGTTATACCCTGTGTACTATGTGAATGATACCCGTAACAACGACCCAACCAACATTTCCTTAACAATCTGACTGTATTAGTTTCGCCGTGTTTTCCGGCCTTCCGTTGAATTTGAATTGTTATTTATGGTCTTTAGGCATCAAAGCTCAGGCCAGGATAGGGGAGTGGAAAGGGTGCAGGATGGAGTCAGCAAGACCTAAGTTGAAGATACCACCCGGGCATTTGCTAGGTGTGAATGAGGTAAACCCCTGGCGAAAACTGTCAGGATGGTTGGTCTCTGAGATCGATCTCGATTTCAGGCTCTCCAGAATGATGAGTCAACGCTCTCCCACAGAGCCATGGCCGCTCGGTTTCGGTCCTTCGCCTCAAGGTACGTCGGCGCAAATTTTTCCACCAAAGGCTCGACGTTGGCCCACCGATATTTGGCTCATGAGGTAGGTTAGATTAGATCAGATTGAAACATGGATGAAAAGGTTAAGAGTAAAAGGACCGTGAAGTTATTATAATGGAGCAGCTCCAACTTCTGTTTTAGAATTATATTACAATATTTTTGTTGCTTTCTTTTGCGAATCACTGGTCTACGGCAGAGCTGAAACCAGGTCACTTTGCCTGACCCTCCCATAGGTGACCGACTGACACGGTTTAGGAACTATAACGAACTGGGAATTTTCAGCGTCGTATTAATCGTGTTCTGGGCATAACACCTACGATCTCGATCACCCTTTACAGAAACACTGTTCAAACGCAAATAAATAATTTAAAACTATACTTTACCCTCCGAGTCCAAATTGGGTCAGGCCCGAACCCAAGCATGAACCCTGTAACCGTGTCCAAACTTTGATCCGGTAACCATTTTCAGGTCTGGTCTACGGAGTGAATAAATGTGGTTGTATTTGCTAATTGGAATCGCAAAACTTCCCACCATATCTTAAATCTAATTGCCATTCTGTACCAATATAAGAAATTAAAAATTACAAAAGGTGGTATCGTAATATATGTCCCCTTTAATACACATAGAGCCTAAATTACAAATTAAGGACAGTCAAGATTATGAATACAAATGTTTCAATCAAATAGTTTCAATTTTCTAAGCAATGAGTAACTCAATGTGAATGTACTTTCATGATCTTTGAAGAAAGATTTTGTGTAGGAAGAAATTTTTTCCTATTGTCAACTCTGCTTCAGTTGGTGTCGAAAGTGACACGTCACTTAACTTTATTATAATGTTTCTTAACCCTGTTTCTTAAAAGATGGAACAATAGCTTAAAGATGTTCAGTTGGTGGTAACAGTAAACGTTCGTGTCGTTTTCTCCTAATTTGTGCTGTACATACCAAAAATCTCAATCCAACATTGAACGCAGACAATGGAGTTATTTAACATCACCAGCAACATTTTGAAGTACTTAATAATACTAAACGTAAATAACTCGAAACAGCCTGTAAATAAATTCAGTTCTTTCTGCGACTTCAAAGTATAACAGAGTGAGTTCTCAGAGTTCGCAGCACCACAAGTTGACGGAACAAATTATGTATTATTTCTACTACCAGTAATTGTATAGTTGTGCTCATAGAATTCAAATACGTCTTCCAATCTTGTGGTCCATGTATGCCATAGCAATTCAACTTTAGTTGGACACTATACCAAAATAGACGTGTAGTTGTGCTTTCATGGTATGAGTATAATGAATTATTGAATTTCTTTTGAAGGCTCACATTTAGATTACGGGTTATAATATATACGACAAACATCAAACAAATTTCCACCAACAGCATGATGATTAAACATGTTACTAAACACTGTACTTTCTGATTGTAAATACAGTATATAATCTAATCATAGAGTTTGCAAGCAATATAAAACAAACCCTAAAAAGATTAAGAGCATCGTGGGTATTCGTTGTCCAAAAGGTGATCATCAGTATAAAATAGTTTGTGCAATAGAATGGACACAACAACCATTACCAGGCAGAATACGCTGTAGATTAGTGTTAGAAGATCGAGGATAATAAGATTATATTGTCTCTTGCAGAAATCAGAAAACCAAACCATCTTTGAAACTAGTTTATATTCTTCTAGTAGGTTTTATGTTTCTCGATCTAAAGATCTTCTTCTAGTTTTCATGGAAACCAATAGATTTTTGTATAACATTTCACTGTGATGTTAAAACTGACTTTCTTAACAATGGAAACAAACATCTTTGTTTAAATACTTATTGGTTTCTATACCTTTCTATTTTAAAGCCCAACAACCTTGTTTTGAATAAAACTTGATATCACTTAGGTAAAGGTTCAGTTAGCTAGCCCATTCTATTCAACGGATAAAAAGGTAATACACACAGTTGGACAAATGTACAATAATGAAAGAGGATCTTAAAATTTTAATATTATAATCCTCATCACCATTAGCGTTCTGATGGAAGCGGTAAGTCCTTGAAACCAAGCTAAGTCCTCTCCACTCATTCCGATCTTGTACTTTCCTTTTTATCTGAACATATGATCTGTCCTCCTTAATCTTGTCAAGGAGGTGGATTTGTCTCCATTCTCTTCCTCTTTTTCCATCAACCAAACCTTCAATTGCATTCCTCAGTATAAAATTTCTGTGCACCCATGTCCTAACTAGTTTTATTGTCCCTTCTTTATTGTTTCCAGTACTGTTGGTCTTTCACCTATACTCCTTTATTTCACATTTATGTATCCAGCTTATTTTCCATTCTTCTGCAGGTCCACATTTCAAAGGACTCCAATTTTCTTTCATCATTTTTTCGTAGACTACGTGTTTCTACGTCCTAGAAGACAATACTCATCCCAGTGACGGCTCGTGACACAAATAATAGGTGAAGTCCTACCAAAAATCCATCAACACATTCTTACTATCCTTGTTCATTATCTTGGAACTTATCGGCTTATACAGGATACTGTTAATGTCAATATCCGATCTTAGATGATGTTGGCTGACTTTCTGGTCCAATCAATACTTATTAATGCTTTTTTAGTTAATGCCTATCAAAATAATGAGTGAAGTTCATGAGCCGCCACTGACTCGTCCATCCTAGAACACAATAGGGTACTTGAGAAGTACATCTTCGTCCATTTAATTTCTATGGTAACCAGAGGTACAATTTAATGTTTGAATCCCAAACTGCTTCATGAGTCATTTTGTATACATTCAGAACTTTAACACAACATGAATGGCTGAATAGTACCTTGCTCTCCGATGAAGAGTTCAAACTTGTCACGAAAGTATTTCAGAATCCTGAAAAATATCAAGGTCACCATTTTGAGTCCACCATCAATATTCTAATATTTGTGACGTCATGACTTAAATAGACCATTAAAGTAACCTATACCCTAGTGGTTTAGCCGAAAGATCCTTATCTCATAACTGAAGAGTAATGGAAAGAATGGGGGGATGTGCATTTTTAAAAATGAGTTTGCACTCGTAACATGTATTACCTCAGAAAGTTTCTATCCAAAAGCGCAGATAATCACTAACTTATATGAAAGAATATGAAATACATGAGAGTAAATGGGACAGTCAGACATTTTGAATTTGAATATAAATTTTAAGACCTTTAGGCAACTTTGGCTTAGGCCTGAAGGATGATGATGGGATGATTGGTGGAATGAAGAATTTGGTGAGAAACGGGGTAATCCCGAGAAAAACCCACGCACATGGTATTTGTCCACTACAAAGTCCACATGACGTTAAACTTTAAAACGCGTTTTACGAGAAATCGCCTTTCATATATATATAAATACCATCTTCTTTCCCTATGATCTTCAATTCAGATTCCTCGAGTTTAAATTTCGTATTCCAGCCGTCTTGACTGTTTTTTTGTTTTTTTTTTACAGGTTTCTCTCAGTTATACAAGGTGAAAGTGGATATAATGACTTGAAATATGGTCAGCGCCGCTATCTTTCCCATTCGTTCTCAGATGAATGAAGAAATGTATGGCTTGACGATTTAAACACAATCAACGTCAATTTCCTATAACGTCTTTAGAAGGGCAGAACATGGCGTAACTGGTACATCAAAAACCCTGCACTTTTTTGTTGTTAAAAGTAAAAAAAAAACTTCTTTATGTACAAAAAAAGGTTTAACTTTGTTAGATTTTTATTTCATTTCCACCAACGGACAAAGAATCAATCATCGAGTATTCGTTTGATACTCAGTCAACACATATATATCACATACACACAGACATAGAGGGAAAAAGAGAGAGAAATATATTTATAAATGTCCTGCAATTAATTAAAAAGAATTAACTACTTCTATGATGAATGAACCAAGAGGGAAAAACGCATTCGTTTCTTTGATATTTACACTGGCAAACGGAGGGACAAATAATAATGGAAGGCAAATTTTTACTCATTTTCTGTTGAAGGTAAATAGTTCATTAATCAGGTTGCTCCTTGTTCGTACACACCACTTATTCTGGAAAAGTAAATCAACCATTTTACGTGCTTGAAAGAGAGGGAAAATACTTTCAAAAAATGTTCCCTTAGCTTTATATTTATATTACCTGTAAAAATTTCTTGCTTTTAATTTATTAATAGAAAAACAGACTGTCTTACTTTTCATCTAAGTTAGAATAAGATTCCTATATAATGTGAACACACTTCAATCTATGCAGTCCAACTGCTATTATTTTCATCTTAAGAAACTTCATAATTGAATCGGTAATTAGGGATGGACACGAGTCGAGCCAGAGGTAATTTTCTCGAGTCGAGTTTCGAGTCGAGTCGCTGTTTTTCGGTCGAGTTTCGAGTCGAGTCGAGTCGAGTTTGATGTTTGGCTCGCACGTGAGACTCGTTTTAGCTCGCTTTTAGTGCAGGTAAAATAAGCCAAAAATAGACCCCAAAATCGAAAAATTCCTGCATTCGTGAAACTTTAGTAATAAATTACCTTAGACATGAGGTTCACAAAACCAAATAGAGCATAAAAATTCTAGGGGGAAGGGTGTTTTTGAGGGGGTAGGGGAAAAGTACTGGAATTCCATTGTTGCGTGAAATAGGCGTGTGAGGCGTCGATTTATAGGTTTTTTGGTACGCTGAATCGATTGAAAACATCATCAGGTCAAGAAAACCAACAGCAATAGAAATTTATGGCGGAGGGGGAATTTGGGGGGGGGGGGCGATTATTTTACATGTTAGGTAGATTTCTTTAGAAATATGTCTAATGCAGAGACTCTCAAGTCAGAAATTCCGGAAAGTTTCTATGTACTTTCTCCTTTCATCATCCCCTGACACGAAAAACACCGTCAGTTAAGATGTTTATAAATATATCACAGTCATATTCGATCCACTACTGGATGAGGCCTCTGTCCGGAGGGAGCAGTTGGTCTACTGTTCCCACGCTGACCAGACAGGTTGGGAATGGAGAGCTCCCAACTGTGATCGCCACTGTCTTTTATTCACAGCAGTTCCCCAATTGCATCACTGAAGTCGAGCACGCTACCGACTAGGCTACGCAGGAGGCTCATATATATTTAGTCATTTTTATTTTTTTGAAGTTTTCTCCAAAATCAACGTCCTGATCATTGTGTCAGAATCGTATCGTGTTTGTGAAACAGATGCTTGGGTGGATTTTTGACGATATACATGAAAAAGATACCTTTGTTGTTGGATTCTTTGACATTCTTGGGCGGGAGCGGTATTATCTTTGACCGTACTTGTCCTTGCGAATTTTAACGGAAGTTATAAAAACACTTGGACTACGGTTACAAGAGTGCGGGGGAAGTATTGTTCCCAAGTGATTTATGATGACCTTTTCGGTCGCCCGCTAAAATCATTGTGAACAACTCAGATCTGGTTCTTCAATTATTCTTTCGGAGACTTTGCAATAAACATTTTGTCTCCACATCTGCTGAGTACAAGCAGAACTGTGGTACGTACAAAGAAGGAGGTCGATATACAGGAACAAATTGTTCTTGCTCTCTCTCTCTCTCTCTCTCTCTCTCTCTCTCTCCCAGCATTCGTGAGGAGTTCCAATCAGCATCTTTGCAATTGATGGCCAAAAGGAAATCTGTATTTGTCAAAGTGAGAGGGGAAAAATGTTTGGAGATCCTGAATGGAGTTTTCCAGGATTTTACTGTACTACCATGCATATGACAGAATGCTATCTTCAGTACAGGCCTTAGCCGATGCCTTCTCAAATCCTTCCTATCCTTCTTGTTATTGTAAAGTATTCAGCGTTAAATTGAATCTGAATAATTTGGAATTTGTTAAATGGATAAATACATTCATAAATGATTAATTCCTAGAAACTTAAATAGTGCTGCGGTATAATAATAATAATTAAAATTAATTAATTTTTAACTGGTCACTCTAGAAGTCAAAAGTTAATAGAAGAAAATGTATTGGCTTAATCACAGCGCCAATCCATGGTAAGATGCCGAGTAGCGATAGCGAGAAAAGATGCTGGACAGGTTGTTGTTGATTTTTTTTTAATCGCAATTAATAGGGTCTACTATTGTTTATCACAACTTAGGTTTTTCTAATATTCAGCCCTTCTGGATCGGCCCTGTGAAGTTTAACCAAACATAAGAAAACAGGATTTTATTTTCGAAAAACATAATAACGCTGTGCACTGATGACGTCAAAATTCCTCGTTAGGTGAAACGGAATTGGGTAAACGGGAAGACAAGAGATGGCCAAATCTGGATAGAAGATTATCCGGATATAGAATGTAGTCTAGTAACTTTGGACATTGGCCCGTCACGATTAGCCTTTAGCTGTTAAAATCCACACCCATGCCCCTGCCGGGACTCGAACCCCGGACCTTCGAGCCGATAGCCTACCACCGCAGATCGCTCGGCCACCGGGTCGGCATCGGATAACGGATATTAGTCCAGCCATTGGAGACATTGAGGGACCGTCTTGAAATATGGCGGCTAAAAGGCAGTTTTTAGCATAGATCCTGTAGGTTTTAGAGATTTTTTAAATTGAAAATTGGAGTGGATTTGCAATGTACATTTTCTACAAAGTTACTTATATAAAAATTTTGAAAATGTCGCCATTTTGAATAAAAAATTGCGGAAAAACATCTATATATATGTAAAGTATGCCTTGTCCAAACCACTAAAGCTAGACAAATGATATGCTGATGTATCATCAAGAGTGGATTACGGGAAAATTGCAAAATTTGGAGAAAATCGTAATCTTCAATCCAAAATGGCGGATAAATCATATAGACCCGATATATATAAAAAGAACAATAGAACACCTAGGCCGAATCGCTCAAGCTAAATAAACGAAATTTGGCATAAATGTGTACCATCAAGTGTAGGATGCGAGAAAATTACGAAATTTAAAAAAATCGCCATCTTGAATCCAATAGAGCCGAATAAAATATATGTGCATATCTTAGATATATATGTTTCTCGGCCGTGCTGGATCCAATATATCGAATATTTTCAAATTTCAAAATGTTATTGTAAACTAACTTGATGACAAACTTTCATTTCTCTGGCTCCAGAGGTTCGGCCTGGGCATATTTCGACATATATACGTTTGTTGGCTATATTGGATTCAAGGTAGCGACTTTTTTTTTAATTTCGTAATTTTCTCGCAACCTACTCTTGATGGTACACATTTACGTCAAATTTCGTTTATTTAGCTCCAACGGTTCGGCCTGGGTGTTCTACTGTTCTTTATATATATATATTATTATATATTATTTGTCCGCCATATTGGATTGAAGATGACGATTTTCTCCAAATTTTTGTAATTTTCCCGTAATCTACTCTTGATGATACATCAACATATCAAATTTCGTTTGTCTAGCTTCAGTGGTTTTTAATTGCACTGGGCATACTTTACATATATACTTGCTTTCCCGCAATTTTTTATTCAAAATGGCGGCACAAGCGCTGTCCCCTAATCCAAGTTTACAAATTTAGCATTATAGTTAGGGCTCTGAAGTGTACAATTGTGCCAAATTTTAAAACTTCTCAACCGTTTGCACCCAAAAAGTACCTAATGACTGGACTATATGGGGACGTCATGTAATATCCGGACAGATAGCGGATAATTTTCGGATGTCGACTAATATCCGGATAACGGGTAATATTTTGATGATGGATACAATCCGGATGGTTAAATAGATACCGGATAATTTGTCATCTGGTTGTCCGGAAATTTTGGCTATCCCAAGAAGACAGCATAGAGACATACTGTAGGATTTGGCTCGATTTGGCTCGTTTTAGCTCGACTCGACTCGAAACTCGAGTGAATTTCGAGTCGAGTTTCGAGTCGAGTTGGACAATATTTGTCGAGTCGAGTTGCCGAGTCGAGTTTAAAGATTTCTCTTACGAGTCGAGTCGAGTTTAGCGAAAACTCGACTCGAACTCGTTCGAATCCATCCCTATCGGTAATCTTCCTAAACACTTCTTTTAGAGGCTAAATGTACGATCTGCTATTATTATCATCATAAGAAACTTCCTAATATAATCGGTAATCTCCCTAAACACTTCTTTTAGAGGCTAAATGTACGATCTGCTATTACTATCATCACATGGAGCATCCTAATCCAATCGGTAACCTCACTATACACTTCTTTTAGAGGTTATATGTATGACCTGTTATTATTGCCATCACAGAAACTTCCTAATTCAATAGGTAATCTCACTAAACACTTCTTCTAGAGGTTATATATACCACCTGCTATTGTTGTCATCACAGGAAACTTCCGAATACAATCGGTAATCTCACTAAACACTTCTTTAAATGTTATATGTACCACTTGCTATTATTGTCAAAAAGGAAACTTCCTAATTCAATCAGTAATCTCACTAAACACTTCTTTAAGAGGTTATATGTATCTACGGATGGTAAAGAAATACAGTACATAAATGAAAATAACAATATAGTTGCGATCATAATGTTGGAAATTCTGAAGCGTTTTAGAGCTATAGGCTGCTGAATGCGTGGGGAAATTAATTTTAGAGCTTGAGATTTCCAACACCAGTACTGTTAGAGCTGATGCGATATGCTATCGTCACAAGACCTAAAAATATATATTACAAAAATGCACAAGGGATTCCTCAAAGGAGTAAGATACATTTAACGAAAGTTTTATTTGATATCAATGAGAGATAATGTTATTACCCAATTGTATGGCTGTAATAACGTGTATAATCTTTATAGATACAATAAGTCATCATATTCATGATCATTTCGACCTGCCTTTTCTTCAGAAAATTTCTGGAAATTCCCTATTTCCTTTGAGGAATCCCTTGCATACTTATTGCACAATTTTGCAATATGTATTTGTGGATAGAAGTAGGTTGAAGTCTTTGAAGATAAAAAATATTAAGCTCTAAAGTTCATTTTCCCACGCTTTTGACTGCTTGTAACTCCGAAACGCTTCTGCTTTTCCACCCTGCTGATTCAGACATTTTATGTACTAGAATTCCTCGAAGTTTGTCGCTGCATTACGTCACACAACCCAGTATAAGTTAATAATATTTTGATGCAATATTATATTTTACTATAGTTCTCTTCTAGCTTTAGATATTCACGATCAGGCAATATTATAGCTGTAAGCATTTGTTTATCAAAGTAATTTAGTGTGTACTTTGTTGTAATTTTTAGCATTCAAATATTTAGACATTACTAATATGTTAATATCCATTAAGTTCAGGGTATGTCAAACATTTTCTTGTGTGCGAAAAAGATCAAAACTTCCTTTCAGAAAAGTATGCATATGACCCTCAGAAATGTATCTTAAGTGTTTATTTCTGACCCCTCCAATTACGCACAATTTGAGAAAGGCTACACTTAACAACTTTGCTGGATTTGCAATACCTCCTATGTACTCAAAAGTCCAAAATTTAGTTCTTGGTGTCATTCGAAAGAGACCCCCCCCCCTTCTTTTGAAATTACATCTATGTGTAAATTATTTAATCCAATGGTTTTAAATTGAAAAAAAAACAACAATATCTGCTATATGCTTGGTTTCGTAAATCCTGTTATGTGAAAAAAAACCGTTCCTCATATGCTCGACCTGCGGCACGCAGTGTGGTGGAATGGTCAGTCCCACAATCGACCCCCTTTACCTACCAAGGTGCCCAGGAGTCTGAGTGCACCTCAGAGCGCGAGGCATAGGAGCACTGAAATAAAATATCCAGCGTCCTGACCAGGATTTGAACTCCGACCACACGATTCGTAGTCAGACACACTACTGCCTGAGCTACGGTGTTTCCTCAGATATTTAAAATCTACACAATAAATAATTAAATTACTTTAAAATTAATAATTAAACTGTTTTATCACATACTAGTGAAAACCTCCCTGTTCGATGGGCATGTTAAGAATTCTACAGATTATAAGAACGCTTCCTTTGATAGTGAAAGTTGTTCCTCTGGCAAAAACATCACCTCTATCTGGATGGAAAGGACCTCGGAGTAGCTGAAAAGGGTTAGCACGCTCCTTTGCTATGGTCTTGGTCATGCCTTCAACTCCCAACGGATCTCTTGAACGGAGTGGTTTCGAGCCAATACTACTAAAAACTGTAGGTCTCATCCTTAAAAGCTCACCAGATTGTTTCTGACTTTTTTGATGAAGAAAAAAGTGGAGTCTTTGGGATATTTCTCGGACAGTGTCCACATAATTCAATCAATCTGGATGGAAGCCAATGGCAAAGCATCTCCAGTTCACCTTACCCAGGGATCTTCAGGTCAGGACAGAACACATCATCATAATCGTAATTCGGAACACGAAGCTAAAACGAGTGAGTGCATTCTACCTTCTTACAAATATAACAATGTCTATTCATCTTTTCAACTACATTCTATTTCGATTTTATCAAACGAATCGCACATCATTATAACATTCTGCATGTGAGTGTGAAACCAGATAACCAATAGTTGTAAATATTTGAAGAGGGAATAAAAAAAGTTACGAAATCCTCATATTGCATTTTAAATTTTAATGACATACAGGAAGTTGAAACCTGAAGCTACGCAACGAAAAATCTCTTCTTAATATATTAAATGTCTTTCTAAATAATAATAATAAAAAAAAAAATCTAAGTAGATACCTGAGAATACGTGAAATGAAATTTCTGAAGTGTAATTTAAGTGAATTTAGTAACTTTGCAAAAGCTTTCACAATATACAGTTACAAGTTCTTGGTAAATGTCATCGACCTCATCACAAAGTGTCGCATTTTAGTTACTGTAACTTTTCAGGAAAGCTGTTTGAAATTTAAGAATTCAAATGTTAATTACGTCAAATCCTTAATTTTTTTAACGTCAAATTCAGTTTGAATATATAATAACATCTTACATAATAAGTAATTAATATAGAAAATAAATGACAGCAACATACAGTAAGTAATAATGTTATAACACAAGCCCAAGGAATATTAGAATACACAAAGAAAACTATCTTTAATTGTTCAGTTGCCTTTTTCAAAGTTGTTAACAGAATATTCAGATTAAGTTAAATATTCTGCGAACATTGGAAACCATACACTTCCCTGTGAAAGGATTGTTGAATATATGGTCATCATCAGGGGCACCCATTAAGAAGTAATACGTGAACACGGAGACAGTAAAGTAAGTCCAGATATTTGATTCTTGGAATTGGTTTAGAGTCTTGTCAGTGTCATAGTTCTGTGTGCCTCTTTACAAGTGATTCGTTTTATATTACAGTGCCTGTCCGTAAGACCCGTAGGAAAGTAATGTCTGACGGCTGTTCTCTTCACATTCTGTTAGTACATGTCTAAGCAAGTGTAAATCACAAGGGTAGACTTTTTGAGTTGTGGGCAGTTTTTTTTTCTATGGGGTCGTAACCCTTTGGGAGCGGCGAAACTTTTCAGTCGTTGCCGACTTTTCTTAAACTGATTGTAGCTTCGGCTGGAATTGTAGGAGAACAATAAATGAGGACTATTTTCTTTTCAAATAGTCCAAGGAACAACTGCCACACACTAGGCGGTTCAGCTGCCGCACGATTCAATCGCAGAAAAAGAAAATTAACCCATGCTTTCTTATAAAGCACCGCATACTTGGCGATTTGATCGCAGCGACAGGATTTATACCCGCCTAGAGAAATGAAATGTTTGCGATTCCGACGGTGATTTGGGGGAGGAGTAAAAAAAAAAACATAAACCCATGTATTCTTTTGAAGCACCGCACACTAGGCGGTTCAATCGCGCGATTTTTAACAGGGTTGACAGTTGTTTTCATTGCCAATATGCCTTCAGGTATAGCTTAAAGGAATTTAATTTTTTAGATGTTGGGGAGAAAAGACTATTAAAAAAATTATCTGGGTTATTTCTTAACTCGTCGTACAAGCAATTAAATTGCCCAAGTTTTCTTATTTAAAGGATGAACCCATTTGCTTCTCCGTCTTCGGAGACTCCTTATGCTTGTAACTAATGCTATGCATAGCATTTGTGTGGTGCTAACCATCTTGTTTCTGCCAACACTGACATCAAATTGAACATAGAACAGGTTTAGTATAAATCGAGCGACCAAATCGTTTACACAAAAAATGTAATGCGATTTGGTCGCGCGGCTGAACCGCCTAGTGTGTGGCAGGCCTAAACGAGGTATAGATCGCTATCGTAACCATGAAAACATAGGAGGGAGAGGGGCAAAGTCCAATTTTCGTTTATTTTTTTGAGAATTGGTTTTATTCTTCTAGTGGATTTCCTTATGACATCTCGTGTGCAATTTGGTGATAGAATATTGCGAGTGTTGTCATTTTCTTTCTTACTAAAGTGATGGTGGATACCAGAGATCCGCGACGGGGGAGGGTAGGGGGGGAGGAAAATAAGAATTCTAAATATCTTCATTTATTCGTTTTAATCCAGGGAATCTACTGAAAAAAAAATCCCCTGATCTAAAAATGCAATAAAAGTTATATTATGGCTACTCTATACAGAAATAGTTTTCATTACACCATTTAGAGCCCGAGAACTGGCCGCCATATTTGCATTTAAATTAGACATGGTGGCTCGTACAAAAATTTTGCAGGAGTAGAAAATGAAAGACCGTTTTTTTTTTTGTTTTTTTTTTTCACGCTAGAATGAACGGTAGCAAAGTTATCACCAGTTTTAATGTTGTAAATTTCAACTTTTAACAAGGAAACGAATTTAAAAGAAAAAGATTTTTTAATTACAGGATGAGGCAAAAAATTTGGAGCTTAGCAAAGCTTATAAAAGATACAGGATGAATGGATGTACAATTTATCCAACTTGGCCCTAACTATAAGTCCGGAACATCCCGAAGAAACAGAAAAAAAAATGTATTACCTCAACATTCTCAAGTATTCATGCGCGCAAGCGGCAAAGATGAAAACAATTGAAGAGCGAAAAACAAAACAAGAAAAATAAAAAGCAATAAAGCCATAAATATATAAATAAGGGGGAGATAACATAATTGAAGCGCTGAGATGACAAAGCTAGTGTTCCAATGACGCATTGAACCGAGTCAACTTCGTTTCGACCATAGTGTGGTTCAAAGAATTAGTGTTGCCCACGAGACGAGATTAAAACTGTCTCGTCTCGAATTTGCCTTATTCAGAAAGTGTCTTTTCTCGAAAATATGTATATTGTATAATACAAGAGTTTTGTCTCATCTCGTTTTCCATAGATATTCTCTGTCTCGTTTCTCCTTGTGTGCATTCTAAGTGTGTAAGAGACAGAGCTGGCTAAAGTCAATCGGTGCTCTGTTCTAAATTGAAAACCTGAATTGCAAAACATCCCAAGTCCACCGGAGTCTATTTTTCAGGAGGAACGAAAAACAGTCCAAGGTCTTCGTATGTTATCCTATTCAGCGGAAATTATTTTGTATTAAAAAAAGGGTTTTCTGTGGTGGGATTAGGATGTAATATTTATGTAAGTGGATAACCCTTGGAACATAGATACCGACGAACAGAAAAAAAATGCAAATGCGAAAAAAAAAAAGTGGACTTGGGATGTTTTGCAATTCAGGTTTTCAATTTTCGATGCGCCCTTATAAATAGTAATTTAATGTCCCGAACGCATACAGTGACAATAGCAATTTCATCAATTTCACTGATATGACAATGCTCAAGTCTCGAAACAACAACTCGACTCAGCATTTGTGGCACCCCACAATAGGTCAGAATGTCGAAAACGTGGCTAAAATTCAAGATCTCGGTCAATGTGGACAAAACGTTTTATATAACTGTTTTTGACCGTGCTAATTATAAATTTGGCATCAAAATTGGAAAATTCAAAATGGATTTATTACAAAAAACAAAAAAGGGTTCCAAATAGTATAGAAAAGAAACCCGAACAAATTTATATTAAGTTTTTAATCTAGTAATTCTTCTATTTCTTCTCCTCCACCTACTTTATGTACAGCTGCTTCCATTTAGTTACACCTAGCTGCGCAATTTTGGCATAAACATTATCCGACACAATAAAAAATCACTGAGGAGGCTTACGTTGACACGCAACCCACTTACCAGTGTTGCCAGCCTATTTTCTACAAAATTATCTTTTTCTTCAAATTGCTTCCATTATTTTAGTCATAGCAGCACGAAACTTGGTATAAACATTGTTTGGCACAGTAGGATCATACTGCGAATGTTCCCGCTCCCCAGGAATCCCGTTGAACCATAAGGTGTAGAGACTTGCATGAGGTGTCGCTCGAAAGGCCTTCGCTAGACTGGAACCGCCTTGATTTGTGCAGTTGCTCAGTATTGCCAGCCCATTTTCGAAAATGTTAATCATTGAAATTGCTTCCATTCAATTATACCTAGCTGCGCCAAACATGGCATAAACATTTTTGAACACAATTGAAAAGTACTGTGGATTTTTCCGTAGCTAGGCAATGCAGTTGTCAGTGTTGCCAGCCTATTTAATACAAATTAATTATTGCGTGGCTAAAATGCTATCAAGGGATCGGTGCCTTTGTGATAGAATCGCAACCCTAACTTTTTTTTTGCAATAATTAAGATATAAAATAATTGGCCAGACAGCGATAAGAAGCGTAAAAATCTGAATTAAAACTGAACATTTGTTCAATATTGGTTTAGACTGAAAGCGGACAATCCAGATTAACTGTCCTCTCCGCTTCATCTATCATATATTCATTAATTTTTTAATGGCTCCGATCAGTCCAGTATGGATTTTAGATAGAGATCAATGAAACAAAACAGAGTAGTGGTGTCGTGCTTCCGAATAACCAGTCTCCCTGAATCCCATTCCCATCGCCCAACCAATTGCTATTTATGCCTTGCTTATCGATTGCTAGTATTCAGTCTTTTAAGCTACTTCTTCTATTTCTGTTTTGTAAGCTTCTTCTTCTTCTTCTTTGTCGCTATGTTTTTCTTTTAATTTTTTTCTCGAGTTCCGGAGAAGCTCTAATACGACTAAATGTTTCCGTGGGAAATTCCATAAGGGCTTCGTGAGGAAATCGAAAAGACGAGAAACTCAGGAACCAGACAAGAAAAAGAAGAAGAAATAATAAAGAAAAAGAAGATAAGGGAAAAAAACACTGTGAAAGGCCAGGAGAAAACCAGGGGGTAGTATAGAGGGGATAGAACAGCAGTTAACAGAAGAATCCTTCCGTGTCATGAATTGTTTGATAGATTCTGCTAACTTCATTACCAGAGGCTACCATCTGCGTGCGACATGCTTCGGCATTGCTGCCGCCGCCGCCGAGATGCCTCGTTCTCACCCTACCCCTCCTCTTTTCATCCTCGGCTAGTATTTCACCTCTCTAACTTCAAACCTGTCGATCCGCGAACCCCACAGGAGGCTTTTAAGATAACTTCGCCATTTTAGTTTGGTTTGGTTTCGTTATGTATTTAAGTGACTATCCGAAGTTCTGTTAAAGCCCCCAATTGAAAAATAAAGTAAATTGAATGGATCACAAAAGAGCTATTTTATTGATTTATACATTTAAAAGGCTTAGAAATTATAATCTCAGGAGAACGTGTAACTATACCCAGAAGATATCTTCCTTTTATTATCTTTGCTTCTTTTCATTAAAACTTTACATGCTTGCTCTTTATTTCTGTTTTTATCTTATTTTCCTTCTTTCGACTGGACCGGTGGCTGTAATCCAAGGTCATTACATGTCTCATGAACAATGTTTTGCGAGCAAGAATGGGGTCAGGGCATTAGTTTAAGAAACATCTTGGCATTTATCTGGTGCGACCTGTCAGAATAATCGGCTTGAGCAGGAATAGGACCGAAGCCGCCTTCTTAATGCTTATCGAAAGTTCGCAATCGTAACCAATGGATCACGGGGCTTGGGTAGTTCGTTATACCATCTATAGTTCCAGCTAATTCATGTCCGTAAATCAAGGTACCATTCCAGAACTCGATTGGTGGACATGAAGTAACTCAACGGATTTTACAGTTCATTTCGCCAGTCCCAGCACCGAGGCAGAATTGCCACCGTGGGAATTTACCCACAAAACTGAGTTTCATGTTACCAGTATTTCAGAAAGCAAAGATATCCTAATGTCGAAACAATATAACTCTATACTCAGCATGGAGTCCAGCAACAAGCAATGAAGAGCTATTTGTATGGATATGTAGGCCCAATGACGTTGAAGTCAGACGTCGTATATCGCCAAATTCTGTTTCTTTAGCAGGTTACGTACAGCACATCTCGTTTCCCTGCAAAGAACAAGGTAATGAGAAATATAATAACATTAATAATATTCAAACATCCCAAATTGTAGTAGCTATGCTTTCAAATTATATTTAATGAAACTCTGTACCCGTGATACTTTTCAAGCTGTTAAAGACCAAAACTGCACTAAGAATTATGGAACACCCGTTATACATACAATGACTACCTTCCACAACACACCTCAATATTATGAAAATGGTGCTTTGTTCTTATAATTCCAATAACTGTATCAAATTATAAACAAGCCTGTTATCGGTTTCAGTCCACTAAAAAAAGTTCCGATTTAAGATTTAAAAAGAAAAATTTCTGGTTGAGATTCCTTCATTCTTTGTTTACCATTAAATCGAATCGAACTGAATTGCTGTCCTTTGAGCTATTTTGACTCGGCCGTGCAAGAATAGTAGAGAGGATATGGAAAGGAAGTCGACCAAAACCTAGTTTCTAAGCACCATCCCGACATTAGCCTTGTCTGAGTGATGGAAAAACCCTTGAAAAGTCTCAGTCACTATGGGCAGCTGTTGGGTTCGAACCCAAAACCTTCCAAAGCCGAGATCCTATCAACTGAACTAAGCCTGGTAGGGATCGTCTATGAGTCTATTGTTAAAACAGACGAAACAAACACAACAGGGAGGAGGGAAATGGACCGCTGTAAATGAACGAAAATCGCTAGAATCATAAAGCGACAAAAAAAAAAGTAGATAAACTGACGCAACAGTTGCTATTCAATCTGAAATCAATGCACAAGGCAAACGGAAAAAGAGACTCTGAGAAAAGATGTCCTTTTTTTATATATATTTATTTATATTTCCCTCAAACGGAAATTGAAGAGTCCGTTCTTAATGCTTTCTATGTTCATATATAACTTCTATTATGTGACAGTAATAGTTAGTACCAGTAGAATTCAATATTTATTTTGTGTCGTATCATTGAAGTGTTAGCGAGAAGTTTCGGGCTATCGCTGCTGATACAACTTGAGGTTGTCGTATATTGACTTTTTTGTATGGCTTAAAGATAGGGGAGGGAAAGCCAGAGAGTGATATTACAAGGCTTGTGTATTATTGAATGTCCAGTATATCCGGCAATAATGTGATTACTAGGATAGGTGGGATTTACCAAATCATCGTTAATGTGACAAGCTTGAAAATAGGGCTGGCTTCTCTTATTGGAATTAAGATACAATGTAATTAAATAGCCTGTGGATGAAGCATAGTACTAGCATACATTGGACAAAGGAATCTTACTACATGTCTTTAGTTAGGGCATAAACCATAGAGTTAGGAAGAAAATAGAGAGAACATACATGACGTCACATGAAGCCAAATTCGGTTCATCGGCAGCCATCTTGTGTGGCTCCATTAGAGTCCCTCTATACCGAGTACTGTGAGGATTGCCTTTTTCGATAGAGGATGAGTGCACCTAAGAGAGGAAATACTCGGAAAAGAGGGTCTCTGAATATGGGGTCACACAAGATGGCCGAAATGCCTCGTCCCTTCCGTCTCTTGGCTTCATTCCGCTCTCCAACAAAACAGCCTAAGGTTCCCTCTATTTATATTCCTAACTCTATGGCATAAACCAAGATTTCGTCAAATTTATTTAGTTCAACGAAGATATCTTACAGATATTCAACTTAAATATCCATGTAAAATTCTATAGCAGAACATTTACAACAAAATTGATAATACCTGCATGACCATATTTAGCGACTAAATAAAAGCAATTGAATCTACCATTCAAAATGATTCCGGTTCGATCCCAGTTTCTGTTAATCATCTTCGAAATGAAATGTATTAGGGTTGCTTTTCTTGAAAGCGTGC
>JAGDQP010035044.1:0-19783 GCA_022664845.1 Lepisma saccharinum | reverse complement strand
TCCATGATTTTATCGACATGTTCGACACGTGGCCTTCCAGTGCGTGGTACATTTTTGACGTCAAAATTACCGGAACGGAATCGACGAAACCAAAATTGCGCGTGATTGGCTGTTACAGTATCAGGACCATAAACACTATTCACATTTGCAGCCGCCTGGCTTTCGTTTTCGCCTTTATCGAAGAAAAACTGTAAAATATAGCGTATTTTCTCTTTGCTAGTGTCCATTTTGACGCGCGCTCACACAACACTGAGTCAACTCATCACAACCATCTGAACAGTGTTGTAGTACGCAATCTCATCGTTTGAACGCCATCTCGTTGAACCCGATCGGACTTATACAACGCGAGATACAGATCACTGAAGCCATCTATTGGCAAAATAATGGATTACTTTTTACTACACCAGATACTTACCCTCAAACATGTTGGATGGAAGGTTGTTGCTTGCCTGAAGTTTGGAAGGGGATCCAGGATCTGTAAAGTGAGGAGCTTAATACAAGAAGCGGACGTACCACGGAAGAAGATTTTTGTGTCACTTCTGTGAATGAACTAGTAGAAAGGACTACGAATTTTGTGATCAATATTATAAACTTTTTTTTTATTCCTGTACCTGTATTATATTAATTTCCTTCCAGAGACATTTTGGTAGTAGATCTTGCTATCTTAATTTCGTTATTTTCATGTTCAGAATCGGATAGGATTTTCTTGGTTAAAATTCATTGGAGTTGCGTTGCGGTCTGATATTCCTTATTCCAGGTGTGTGGAATTTTGACTTTCATTTCGTTCTCTTTCGTGGGAAATTTTTCGAATAGTATTTCTTCCACCACAGTTTATTTCGATCCGTGCGCACGCGATCGTGTCAACAAGTTTGCTCGGTTTTTTTACTTCGTAAGAGACTTTTCGGTCTTCAAGATATTTTCAGGTCAAGTGGCTGAGTGTTGGTTTGTTTGATTCAGTTTGATAGGTGTTGTAAAATCATAAGGTACGTGTAATTTTAGTATTAAATATTGGTTTAATTAGAGTGTATTATTCTATGAATAAATTGTGTATTACCTTATTGAAACTTAAAGTTCTGTTATGGTTGTAACTCATAAGCAGTAGAGGTACTTCTTCTTGATAATATTATGAAAAATCATATTTTCACGTTAGTGTGAGCGAGTATCGTAATATTTGGAATTGTTTTAAATGTTTAAATGTAGAGACATTATATAGCACTATTGGAAGGTGTTACTCTTATATTTATAGGTATAAACATCCAGAAATTTCCAAAAAGCTTACTTTTTCACCTTGTATTGAAAACAAAATATATATTTAGGAACTGTTACTAAGTCATAAAGCATACTAACGTAATATTTTGTTAAATAAAGAATAAATACGTGTTTTATAGTGAAGAGTTGTGCTGAAAATACACCTTTAGTGTGAAAAAGCTAAAGATTATTTGACTCTGTCCGATGAAAAGGTATTTGCTACACATTTATTTTTATCTGGATATTGAATACGTTTTCAAAGAATGTTACAAAAATAGTAATACCAAGGCTTGAAGCTAACGTATAGTTAATAATAAACTGATCGTTGTTAGAAACATCGTAAGTCTTTTATATATTTCACGCTAATAATAGACAAACGACATTTTTAATAATTTTGCTATATATATATATATCAATGTGATCTGATATTTCAATAGTTGATATAAACTTATATATTGAAAAAGTTTGCGACTGATATTAAATCTCTTTTGATATTATTCTGGATAATTGCTTGTGTATAATTTTAGTTATAATAAATAATTTCTCTTTCATCAATAGTACAGGTGTTAAAAATACATTCATTTAGAGGTATTAATGCATATAAGGTTCTAGGAAGTCTTCTAGTTTTATTATTCATTCCTTTCTCCAAGGTTGATGTGGTTCCTTTTGGTGGTGTCACATGAGTGGATTATTCGTCATTACTAGTGTGGTATACCTATTTACCTAAATTGTGATTCCTTGAACCCGTCTCATATGATCACATCCTATTTATTTAACAACATTGGACAATTACACCGTACGAACCCGCTATAATAATTATTGAAAGGGTCGAGCAACTAAGCTGGACAATTTCAGATGTTCTCTGCTCTAAACCGTGATTGAATAAACGTTTAACTATTATCGATATACACGTAGTATGTGATACCTTTTGGTATTTGTAGAGGTGGCTCCCTAAGCAAATACGAGGCCGCCGCAACAATTTGTCTGGCTACACCGCTGACTCAAGAGGTCATTAATAAGCCTAATAAACGCCTACGTATTTGTTGATTGGTTGGTTATTGTTCTGGTTATGTTTTTTTACATTTCTTCAATTCTTTAAGGTACATGTTGCAAGGTACAAGATGTGTGTCTGCTTCATGGTATAGGAGGATGTATGAAATCACTAAACATGACAGCACACTGAAAATCTTACACGTAGAATGGAAATTTGTGCCAGAAGAACCTATTCAACTGTTGTTTTTACATATGAAAGAAAACAGCTACAGTAACAGTTACCTTTAACTATCGAAAATGATTTTTCTTTTTCAATTAACTCAACACACAATCACATTAATACAAAAAACCACGAGGCTACTACCTGTGAAACTTGACACACAATATAGTGTAGGGAGTAGCTGCTATGTGGAAGCATAAGACTGTTACAAGTTACAATATACTCAAGGTACAAAAATCTTACCTACATACGTGAACTTCATATTCGATGACTCAGGAGCAATAAATATACCACTTTTTTAGTTTTCTGGACACTGTTACAGTACATCCTTTTCTAAAACATCTTTTCAATTCATTTTTTCTTACCAATTGAGTAATCTAATCCTCATCATCACGAGAAATAACAAAAAAAAAAAAAAAACAACAACACAAAAGTACATACTGAAATTTCAATTTGCACTATTCATACAAAGTTTACAAGTGCTGACCAATGTCTGGATCGATTTAATTAGGAATTCCCACCGTTTTCTCTTCTTCTGTTTAAATTTATTTAAGGCGTATAAGCAGGCCGGGGTAAGGTGGGGATCGTAGTTGATTAGAGTCTAGTTTCAAAATACAATTCCGGCATTTACGACGCATGAAACAAAAGAATGGAAAAACTCAGTCAGGATGGGCGGACGCTGGGGTCGTATTTCGTACTGGTACGCAAATGCTCTACCGAGATATGGGTCCTAGTGCCCCTCGGTTCAGTGCTGTGGAAATTAACAATTACGCTGTAATGGACTTATTGTCAGTATATATTTACTGTCACATGAATATCATACACTATGGCTAAATATGTAATTAGGAAAGATTCCACATGGTTTGAAAGATTTGATTTCAAACAACAAATAAGAACATTAGTAATTGAAGCATTGTTGAATCAAGAATATCATTTCAAAATTGTAGGAACCATAAAATTAACAATTAAAGCATTCTTAAAATGTGAGATCTTTAATTTGAAATGCACTGTAAATAAGATAATTTGAACAAGTGTTGTTTAAAAATAGGGGTACATATTGTAGCTGAAATACTCTGATTCTCAAGACAAACCTTATAATGCTAGAATTACCCGCTGTGGGTACAGACAGGCGTATAAAAGAGTTGCGCACTATCAATGAAATTTCCATTAAAATATCGAACAGTTAAACCAGCTGTATAAAACATGAAAACTATTACTAATATACGAATACTGGTGACAATATTCAGAAGTCAATACATTTAACTTCAATCTTAGCAATTTTGGAGGCACCATATTGTGATGCCGTCAAAATGGACATGTTTTTAATACTTAAAATATTTAGCTAATCAGTTCAATAGCTAAAATAAAACAAAATATTTTTAAGATATGCTTTTTGTTTCATAGATATTTAAACTTAGCATTATTAATAAAACTCCTTTCGAATAGTTTTATTAATAAAATGTCAAGTATACGTTGCGAAGGTTTTAAAACACGTCTTAGCTATTCTCCAAAGTTAAAAATTTCAATTTCACACAAATCAGTTCTTCATTAAGACTTCTGAACATCACATTACAAGAGTAAGATAATGTAAACAGTGTAAAAGCACGAACTAGCTACTTCTTTTTCAGATCAACGTGAACACGTATATTTTCTTGCTTATAAATACAATATGGCGAGAATACTTAACATAAATCTAAGCCGGCATACGTATTTTACGTTCTAAACTACAACACTAACGAGGACTCTACGTATTCCTAGAAAACAACAATCAATGAACTTCTGAAGTATGTCTTAAAATTAATTTTAGAATAAACGTGTATAAAAGAGTTGTGCACTATCGATGAAATTTCCATTAAAATATCGAACAGTTGAACCAGCAGTATAAAACATGAAAACTATTACTAATATACCAGTACTGGAGACAATATTACTGCAGTAATATTTCTCGTAAATAAATTAGTTTTGGAAACTAAGTTGTTCCAAAAAAATGGTGTTTGTACCTGTAAAGGTGTATACGGTATTGTAGGATAAATACTTACATCAGTGTTGATGTTATATTTATGTTAAACCTGTAGTATAGTTATTTTATTTAGGAGGTTGCAGGATGTTTACCATTGTTGCCTCTTTGAGATGAGACCATTGAGACAGATAGACACAAAGTAATTACATACAATATTTTTGTATGAGTAAAAGCTGGAGCCTACAGCAACGGAAACCAATGCGAAAATTTATGCAGCTTTGCCCAAGGAGCTATTACTGAACGCACGGCACAAAAGTGGTTTGCAAAATTTCGTAATGGAGATGTAAGCCTCTAAGAGGATCGCGGGAGGAAGGCCTACAACCATTGACAATGAACAGAGGAAACTAATCAAAACCGCTCGAGACGCTGCAGCGGAATGAAGAACAACGAACTAACAGCAGTTAAAAATTTGACACAGATTGGAAAGTAAAAAAGCTAGACAAAGAGGTTTCACATGAGCTCAATGTACAGTAGACATCGTAGTTACGCGATTTGCTCTGCGCTTCTTTTACACAAGTGATCCTTTCTTAGATCCCAATGTTACCTGCGATCAAACAATAACAAAAGACGATCTTCTCAATTGTTGGAGCATAGGGTTACCAATTGGAAATTGTAAAATGGAGAACTGAACTCGGAAAAAGCCGGATTTTTTAAAAGATATCGGACACAATGATTTTGCAGCAATGAAATTTTCTTGTCAGAATCACGTTCGTTATGTACCGTTTATATCTAGTAATAAAAGATTTTGAGAGGTTAAAGACAAAAATACTACTTGCTGATGTTCTAGGTCTTATTGATTTCCTGTACAATTCTCAATTTCGCGAACGGAGACCAAATTAGTCGAGTGCGATATATCAACAAATTACCGCTCGTGACCATAAAGTTTACCGTAAATAACACAAACAATGTAAATTTACGTGTAGTTATGTCTTGCTCGTTTTATTTTTAAAATGCCGGACTGCTTAAAGAAAAAGACGAATGCCGGCCTGACATTTTTAAAAGGATTAAAATTCCTGTCCGGTAAAAACGGACAGTTTGGCAACCCTATTGGAGCATGATAAATGACGAAAACACTTTCAAAAGCTCAACTGGATCCAAAGAAAGTGATAGTGACTGTTTGGTGGTTCAGTACAGCTTTCTGAATCCAGGTCAAAACAATATTCCAGAGAAATATTGTCGCTAAATTGATGATATGCATCGTTCTCCGCAACGTGAACTGGCCAACCGAAATAAATATTTTTACAGGATAATGCTCGCCCACACGTTGCACAATAGAGTCAACAGAAACAGAATCCGTTTGGCTGTTAAACCCAAACCCCAGCTGCAATACTTGCCAGTCCTTTCGCGTAAGGATTTTCACTTCCTCATGCTTTTCATCTCTAGGAAAGTCTTCCAAAACCAAGCTACTGCTAAAAGCCTTCAGGAAATTTGTTACCACTATATCCCCACACTTTTGGAAAAAAGTAATACATCAATACAACAGTGGCAAAAATGCATAGATGCCAACGGTTCTTACTTTGATTGACGAAATGTACCTGAAGATGAAATATATGTTTTTTAAGGGCTACAAACCGACATTATTTTTGGAACAACCTGATATTTATGCCATATGCATTTCATCCTATTATGGAATTTATCTTTAAAGAAACCTGTTAATTTATTTTATTCAGACGGTGTGACGTGCTGAAAGCTCAGAGGCCACTTCAGAAATATCGTCTTTCCATTTTTCCGTGCACCGCCTCCGAGCGTTCATAAAGAAATTGTTAACAGTTTTGAAATTCAGACCAAGTTTCTCAGCAATTGTAAGTTGCATTTCTTTTGAAGGTCTGTTCATTTCCTTAAATATCCTCCTCAGTGTATAACGTTGCAGATCTGTGAAAACAATCCGCAACTTCTTTGAAGAAAGAGTGTTTTCAGTTGGATTTTTGGGTTTTCTTCTTTTACAATTTTCTTGGTCAACAACTTCAGTAGATTTTAGTTTAACCAAAGACAACCTTTCAGACTCAGATTTTTGTAACCATTCCCACATCCGCAAGAACGTCTTCCGACCTGTCTGCATTTTCGACCAGGGCTTCGGATTGCGTAGCAGATCAGAAAGAGTTCCTTGTGACCGACCAAGAACACGCTTAGCAAAAAGTGACTGTGGTATAAGTAATCTTTTCAGTTCCGAAGTAATTCTGCTTGCGATTTCTCTTGTGTCGAGTTCATCTGCTTCTTCAACACTGTTAGGACTAGGATTCACTTTTAACTCACCATCACAAACCTCCTTTTTTACTCCTCCTGCTGACTGTGGTAGAGCAGTTACAGGCGTCTTGCACAAAGGAGATTGATCCGAGATTCCACTTGGCCTGTTGAAAGACGAGGGTTACGTAAGTGCATGAATTATACACATAAATCAACATCTGCGCTCACGATATTTGCATTGCATTTTTAAAACAGACGATAATAAAATGAAAAAAGAAAAGACGATTTTGTAGCGCATAATAGAATAATTTTAACAGAATAATTTCTAATCAAGCGCAAAGCATTTTCAAACTACTAGACAGGAGACTATTAGTTTACAAATCTTCAGGACTTCATTGAATCCCGCAAATGAGGTAATAAATATTTCAACTGTATGTCCCTGCCTTTCGTGTAGAAATTATACATGTTCATTGGGTGAATGACTATTTTAAAAAGAACTTAGTAATCCATGGAGTGGATTGGGGAAACAATACCCGAGGCCGTAAACTAGGCATTGCTTACGCCAACAATATTAGATCATTCGCTACATTTTTATTGCAAAATAATGTCGTCTAGCGCTGTTCATTGAAGGTCACGTTAAAATGTAACATAGGGGCAGTTCTCTTATTCGGCTATTTGGTTATGGAAGACTAGGAACAAGGAATATAATACAAGCTACTACTTGTACGATGAATCAACACATGCACTGGCACAATAAACTATGACAGATACACACACACATACAAAGAAACCTTTTAATAATAAAATATTACCGCTGAAGTTGCAACTTCAATATTTTACGTGAATATAGCAATTTTAGCGCCTTGATCCGTAGCTCCGTTTATAGCTCGAGGGACTGCAGAGCTGTTTGTATTTCTAGCGCCTGTCAGTCCTTTATATTACTTACCATATTTTGACTGATTTAAATACATTCAGAGTTCAGAAATACTTAATTGTTTAAAGGTATGAAAGCTTCGCGCTGTCAGTACAGAGGGAATCATGTTCGAATAAACCTATGTGTTTAGTAAATCTGTAAGTCCTTATATATTTTATCAGATTTAAATAAATGCATTTATGAGCTAAATGTATCTATTAGACTTAAGTTTTCTTTCCTTTGACTGACTGTTTAGTTCACGCCTGAGGTTAAAATCCGTTTCTGCAATTCTAAACCGGTGTTCAAACATTACACCTTAGTCAATGTTGATATGATAATTCTGCAATCAACCCATAGTCTCATCTACTTTCACAAAAGTACAAGAAAGTTTCACTTTGCGAATCATATTCGCAGCAATGTTACCGCCTTACCATATTTGCTGTTTACTAAGCCGAAAACCAGTTATCGGAGGAAATTTTATGAAACAGATTATCAGTTGTCGATAAATAATGTTGTAATATACGCGTGCGTGATTGCTCAATTATCTTATAGATAAATTTCCTTTGCAAACTAAACTTCGCAGTGTTAGTTACATTTAGCAGAACATTAATATTTCGTATATTTACGGGTTGGTGTACAATTTATTTGATAATAATACGTTTGGATTTAATATCGCAGAACCATAGAAAATAATACGAGACCGTAGGAGACAACCTAAGTAGCGAAGAGAAATGTATTAGTCGTTACAGAAGAGTTAGTGATGATAGATGAAATAGTCAAATGTTGAATCCATAAGTTTTCTGGAAAAGATAAATCAGTACAAGCAGAGATTATCACAGGAACTAATGACGCTCCTAAAAGTGTTAAAGAAGAAGAATCTAGTGTTCCACAACAGGGCGAAGGAATTGGATACTCAAGTGCACGAAATCTCGGAGGGAAAAGGAGGTTCGAAAGCTAAAAGATAAAGAAGGCAAGAGATTTAAACAGGACAGGTGAGAATCATGAATTCGATGTTATTATAAAATCACTTAAAGAAATAAGATATTCTCATCAAGGATCGGATGAAGACATTTGGCGAGAATAGAGGGTCTACACCCAACCTTGAGACCAAAAGATCTTTTGAGCGAATTAATGGGTAAGTTTAGTTTGTTAACCCATATAGAAGCGGGAGAACTGCATGATTGCACGAAATGGTCATTTAGTCGTTCTGAGACGAACAATAAAGATGTGCTTCATTTGAGAGTGAATGAAAGTACTTTTTGTTATTCTTCTTCTTCTCTTGTTCTTAAAACGTTAACGTGTACTGATAGAAGGGCTTCCGTAGGATAATGATGAAGTGAGTATATATTTGTAAATCATGATGTGTTTTGCCATGGTTCACGATAATTACAATATATTCGGTTCTATTTTATGTGAAATTGTAGTTTGAAATATAATTTGTTTAGACACAGAAGTAAAGTCTATTGGTTTATTATGGCGTTTCCTTGTGGTAGTATGGTATGTGAACATAATATGTTGGTATCTATCATCTATCTAAAAGAGAATAAGTCTTCTGGTGGTTCGGGGAATCTGAAACATTGAGGCTTCGTATGTAAAGGTACGCTTGGGCTATAATCTACAAATCTACAGGCGTTAAGGTGTTGGGTGGCACGCCGCCGACTCCCCAATTTCAAAGGTTTACATCTACTAACAGGGAGAGTTTAGGAAGACAAGAAAAATACCTCCTCAGAGAACATATCTTGCCATTTATTACGTGACAGTTACGAACTTATTTACGGAGTATAACATCAGAAAGATGGCGTCCATTAGTCAATTATTTGCTGCAATCGCTTTATGAAATTTGCAAACACACGTTCCAGCAATGCACCGTCTATGGCCGCAACCTCTTCAATTTGCAAACCACGTCATGAGCATAAGAGATGGCTTAATGTGCACGACGGGTAATAGCTGGAAGCAGGAATAGATGCCATTTCGGTGCATTGCTGGAATGTGAGTTTGCAAATTTCATAAAGCGATTGCAGCAAATAATTGACGCCATCTTCCTGACGTATACAGTAAGTAAGTTTGTAACTGTCATGTAAAAAATGGCAGGATCTGTCCTTTCAGTGAGTATTTTTCTTGTTTTTCTAAACGTCCCTTGTTAGTAGATACCTGTGAAAATTGGGAGTCGGCGTCGGGCCACCCTGTATGGATGCATTTATGTAGTCACGTCTGAAGTAACCCATATTAGGTTAAGTTGCATTCGATAAGAATCCTAACCTATCATAGTATTTGCTATTCCTACTTAAGAAAGTAGAAATAAGTGTATACGTGTTGAAGCCCAATAGAAAGGATGTGTTTCTGGACAGAGTGCTGATCTACGATGTGATGAGTTGAATACCATACTCAATGACGGCGCCGTCATGAACCTGCTCCAAAACAAACAAAACCACGACAGCTCGAACAGAGTTCTTATGTTCTATCTTTGGTGGACTACTCGAGGTATCCTGCATCGACAGGTTGTCAATCAATACAACTGTTTACTCGAGCAATTGCAACGTTTTCATGGAAAATTAAAACCGTGGAATTTCATAGGTATTTTGCTGTTACAGGACAACGCGAAACAATATATTGCTAAGATGACCATCATCATAAGCCTTGATTGGCGAACATTAATGCATCATCCCCCATATGCCCCTAACAATGAACCTTCGGATTACCATATGTTTTATTTGTTAAATAACCATATTCCAGGACACTGGTTTCGAATCTGCGAGGACGTGATACACGCGCTGGACGACTTCTTTGATCGACGTTCTATCAGAGTGGGATCTATAGTTTTGCCGAGGGTTCGAGACAAGACATTGCTGCTGATGAAGATGATTTTCCATTTGTATCTTACTTCATCATATCGCGTTTCTTTCTATAGGGTCAAATTCCGACAGAACTCCGTATTTGTCTTATAGAATTCAACCCTGGAACTAAATTGGAGCAAAAGCATATTAGAAAATGATGTATTACTTCCTTTCACGGATGCATAAGCACAAGTTCTATGGAGAAAGGTTATAAGATTTAAATTTTTTAACGCCTTTTGAGTTATAATGATTGATAGCAAAGAAAATCAGTGTTAATTTATTTTAAAATAGTTAGAGAAACTGTTGATACAAATGCATATTATCTATGAATTAAATATGGAATTATTGCTGTTGTAAATATTCAAGCTTCCTACAAACGAAATTATAACATACAAAATCAGTTTCCTTGTTTGAATACACTAGTTGAATTTAAGTGTGAACAAACAAAGTGTCAAGAATCAAACTGTCAACAAATGTTAAATCTTTATTAGCGTGTACTAAATTTGCTTATCTGCTTCTAAAGATGGAATCTAAATTTTAACGAAATAGGCTTTTATGTTAGTCAGTCTATTGAATAACTCCGCACCTGAAATAAACCAAGGACAATGCACAAAACGAAGTGTGCCAGCTATTCGTGTAAATGTGGTCTTATCAAAGTGCATATTTCGTGCAAAATGCATCTTTCGATCGAATTCACTTGTATAAGTACTCTTGTACAGGCACGTGACGCCAGGCGAAATCGTTTTCATCTACACGACAAAGAAAGCGCAAACGCAGAAAGGATCTGCACAACGTTCACCCTTACAAATATACTGACATATCGAAAACAATGGTACAGCTGGACTGATCACTAGAAGACAAAATTACAGAGTAGTGTGCTCTGGTGCAAACAGGGCATCCCGTTCAAATACATTGCAACACTACACTAAATATACCTGAAAACATACCTTGCTGCAATAAAGCCATATGATTCTTCCTCATTTGACGGGGACTGGATTACTGAAAACGCACGAGGATATTCAGAATCATCATTCTTAACTTCAGTTTTCACAGCACATAAAAATATAATATTTGCACTAGTTGGGGCTATGTTTCCAGTCTTAACATCAGATTTTGTAACTAATATATCATTGAGATTGTCGATTGCCGATCCATCGACTTTCTGGAAATTTATTTCAGCTGTAGGAGATTCAATCTGCTCTATCTTTATTGGAATTAGGCAGGTATCCACAAAATCAGAGGTCAAGGAATTATGATTTCTCACTTCCTTCTCCGAATCTGTCGCTTCTACTTTTATTGTTTCAAAATTTAGATGGGGATCAGTATTTCCAAAAGCTTGTACCGAGACACTTTCCTTTCTGTCCTCTTTCTCGGTATCTGTAAGAAGTTCAAGAAGCACTCCATTATTTCCATAAATAGTTTTATTCGTAAACATTGTTTCTTTCTCATCCATATGACGGCACTGATCACAAATTGCTTATTACAGTTTGCAAACCGACTTGCTTTAATTAGAACCCATGTCGATGCAAAGTATCACAATTTCTTCATTTCATCGGAAACGAGTGCTTACATAGGGACTTCGTGCGATAAACCATCACTGAAAGAAAGAATTCACAGTAAGTACAGAGATAAGAAAATCAGTTATACAGTAGTCACAAAAATACCACTAAACCCACAATCCTAATCCTTCGTCTGTCAGACTACGCTAGTTCGTACAACCTTGACCATTTGAACACCTTCAGGCGATGTCAATTTTTTCGCTCCGCATATCGTTTCGCTTGTATTAATGACACGTATTCTGTGAGGCGAAGCATAACTATTACTGTCACTCTTTCCAGGATATTCACAGTACGTTTTCATTTGGCAGAAATTCTTAAAGTACCTGTTCCTACCGATAGCACAGTGCCTGAAGACTCAAGAAATCTCGAGATCTGTGGCTTCTGCCCAAGCGCGAAGTGTGACAAGATACTGTTGCCGACGTTGGAACAAAGCAATTTGTGGATAGCATCAAGCAATGTGCTGTGTGGACTGTGATAGCAGACAGTAAATAAGGAAGCATTCGTTTTCAGTGCACGTCGTATGAAAATAAGTTTTTTAAAAAAATTAATATTGGTATACATCATTTTCTGCACATGAAAAAATTCTGATAGTCTGACAGACTACGTGCTAGTACTCTAAGTGACAATATAAAGCGTTAGTATTACCGGGCTAACTTGTAACCCATGTAAATATTACGTCAAAGGTAACGTCATTATTTCTTTTTAAAAAAATGTGAAGTACATGAAACTATATATATATATATAGTTTCTCAGCCTGCCTGAGTTTTAGATGCCTAAAGACAATAAATAAAATTTAAAAACAACAAAAATAACTCGGGCAACAATATCCTTCACTGTGTAAATACAGAACTTTCAAAAAGTGCCCCGAGCCGCTAGGGCTGAAATGCACCACTGGCTATTCGTATTTATACAATCACACAAAACTAGTCACAACCGCAACGGCAAAAGATCCGAACAGGTAGTTCAAGTAATGCTGCACTGCTTTCGTATGGCCCGTTACCAGACTATACTGCGTGAAGTATTATATTTTAACGTTGAAACGAAAATGTGGGTAAATGTAAATCCAAAAATAAGAGTATACAAAAATGGATGTATTCCACTTCCAAGGACTTGGAATTGTCCGAAATTCACGAACTGCAATAAACACTGCGAACTAACCAATACCGATATTTATATTCGTTGGCTGCTGTTATTAATTAGAAGTGAGTTTAGATTTTGGTTCCTCAAAGTTAATTTATGGACTTCTGTCAATATTATGTAATAATGGTGCTTTCTCATTTTCGATGTGGTTTAGACATATCTTTATCGGTTGAGCTTGCCTAGTCCTTCATCTTAACAATACTATGAGTTATTTGAGAACAATATGCTCTGAAGCTAAATGACGTTAATTTGTATACACCTGAAACATATGTGAAGGGCATATCACTAAAGCTCACTTCTAGCGACATTTTGTCACAGTGTCACAGTTTCAGCTGTCAACTTTCTCATAAAACTCATCCTATTTTTGTGTCACACTTAACAGATCAATGGCAGCGTGACGAGACACCAACTAATGGTAACTGAAAAGCGTGATCGCGTATCTTTTAAAGGATCTTCAGTATTAAAATGAATGTGTTGCAAAATGATATGTACAAATTAGATGTGGGTGGGGAAAGTACTTTTCTGAAGCACAAAAAATAGAAAACACACTAAAAATGAAGAACTCCAGCCACAAAGTCCCATACAGCAATTCATTGATCTATGGACAACATGTCTTGTCTTTGAGGTCTTCTACTTGAGCATTGTTTTTCCCACTAAAGGCGTCCCTTTTTATCTAATTCTACTCCTATAAAAACCACAGCTGCAAACAATAATTTCTATCTGGCAACCATCTTGCTAGCTTCCGAGAGCACACTAATGTAGTCAGGCTTGTTTCAGTATGTATGTCCTACAGGTGAGTTTAGTCTGCCACTAGGATCTTTTGTGCACCGTGTGCAACACTCGAATTTATATGGCAATCGAGATGGTCAGTCACACTTTTTTGTTACCCTAAAAGGACATACAAAATTTGTAGTACATTACTGAATACTAAAACTCGGTACGGTGCTGTACAAATATAGCTTGATACACAGTTGAGAAAAGTTTTCTTGCTTCACCTCACTGAGTAAAGCAATACACTTGAATTCTTAAAAAGATATAATAAAATCATACTGCAATGCGGAAGAGTACATTTTGGGAAACATCACACGATTCGTTAAGGGAAGCTCTCATAGAAAAAATGCTACCAAGATTTAAAATCAGACTAAGAAAAATGACAGAGTTCAAGCGTGTTGACGCAGCTGAAGGAAAAGGAAATGAGGGTCATACATATATAACACGGTGGAGAAAAGATGCTACTGGCATACTAAACTAACCTGCAGGACATGCATACTAAAACAAGCCTGACTCCATAACTCGCTATCACGTCGAAGTGAGAGGGAAAAACGTACACTTTCCATGCAAGGATACTATATAATTTAGGCATGCTAAGGAAGCCTTCCATAATTCGGTATGGAATTATGGAATGCAGCACGGAGTAACGAAAGCAAAGTAAAAATATTATCGAAATTAAAAAAGAGCATTGCGTATTTACCAAACACATTCGTGTAGGGAGGTTTATAAGCACGAATGAGGCCTCAGAGCAGAGAACACTCTTTCTTCCTTCCAATGGCGGAAGGAATCTCTATTTCATTCCGTACTAAGAAAAGAAGGGGAAAAGTGAAAATCACAGTAAAAGATGGTATAACACACATCGGTATAGTGAGCGGGATGATCTACCAATGAGACCGCAACGCTTAGCCAAATAAGCAATAATAAAATCCAATACGAATCTGCATGATCTTAATGAAAACCTAACAAAATGTGAAAGGTATTTAGTGAATTTCTGACAAGACAAAAACTATAAAACGCGTCACTATAGAAAATAAACGATTACAAAAACCTTAAACGACAAAAATAAATTTCTTTCACTTTCGCTTAGTGAATAAATGAAGGGTCAAAGGCGTCGCCAACTCGACACAAAGCATTCATCATGAAAACTTAATTTTACAAATAAATCAAAGGTGTATTTGATTTGTGAAATAAATAGATCATCACAATGTAAATTTATTTCTAGCTAAAAATTACTTAGATAAAATCTGCGAATACGAACTGACCATGAACAATCACGTGTATAACTAATTCTCTACACAATTAGGGACGATAAGACCTTGACAAAATCCTCCATCCGAAGTTCCATATTGACATTATTAGATTAGTGTGATGTTGGGACCACTTTGTATACATACTTTCTTTAACTTCATAACTTTTTCTGGACTTCAACAGGAATAATACAGGGATCGTGATAAGAGCACGAGATCTGCACTATTGATGTCTCGTAATGAAAACCCTTTAAACAGCATATCACCAATATTAGAACTAAAACTTTTTGCTATACCGGTTTGACATTCTTATTGATTTAATACGCACCAAATAAATACTCAACTTTTCTACCAAATTATCAAAAGCTTTACCTTAGCTAACTCATTTCATGTTTTAATATATCACTTGTTCATCATGACTAAATTTACAGGCGCTAAACTTAGATCCACTTATACACTACATAATTTAAAACACTAAAATAACATCACCATGCTGTTTTCATAACTGTAAACGTAATGTTTCTAAGCAGAAACTAATATATTTACCATTAGACTAAGCAGACTAGGACCGCAAACTCTGGTGCGCTTACGCTTTCATAGTAGCTAAGTTCGCAGTTTCATAGCAAATGGATTATCGTGAAGAAAATTAGTAAAGCACAAGTATCGGTCGATATATTCTTTAACAATATTGTAATCTTGGGTCTAGTAAGTTCTCTAGTTAGTGACGTGTTTAATACTTTTGAACTACATTTGCGATTTGTATGGTTGAATGAATGCATAATCTGAATCAAATTATGAAATATGTTACTCGATCCTTGTTACATACATTAAAAATGCTAATAAGGATGAGTGCATATTTCTGTGCCAAGTTTTCACCATAGATGACAATGAGCCATGCAAGGTTATATTTCGTTCAGTTTGATTTGACGGGCACTGTAAATTTGACCGTCAGTAAATGCATGGAAATATGTATTTTACTGCTTAATTCCATTTTACACAGCGCAGTAAAGTATTCTACACCCTTTAACATATACGCTGCAGTGCTTGGAACAGCTATGCAGTGAACAATCAAACGTGTACTCTCAACTGTGTTGTCTAAACGGTGTAGCTATTATACATAAGTATTTTAATGAAATGTTTCGGGCTTGGGGGCAAATATTAGCAATCCTAATTTCTACTACAAACGCATAACTTGCATTCACATCACATTTGATCCCAGAAGGGTTGAACTAGATCTAAATTTTCCTTCTTCATTTCTGGATGTCTGTATTATATTGCAGTCATCCTGTGCCAGGATAACACCAGCATACTAAAATTTTTAAAATTTATTTTAAGACTAGGCAACTATGGCTCAGGCCGTATGGATGATGGGATAAATTGGTACAATGAAGGAAGTGGGAGAAAAGGGGAACACCACGACAAAACACACGCACATAGTGTTTGTCCACCAAAAACCCACATGGCATGAGCAGGGATCGATCCGACGACCCCTACCACTAGAGACCAGAATACTATGAGGGTACTTTGCAGATGGTGAAATCGTTTACTTAGAAAATTAAATCAGCATGGAATTCGAAGGGAACTTAAAGAGTGCGCATACTGGTAGTAGAAATACAACTGATAAAAATACAACAAAAACATCCGAAGTACAAGAAATGGTAATAATGAAAAAAGTTCCAGAAGGAACTTCTTCGATCCTATTACTTTTTATAAATGATCTTCGCTTTCAGATAAATCACCTACTTTTTTCAGGAATCAATTGAGCATCCATTACACAATTTTTGAGTATTCACTTTTGTATAGAGAAGGTTTGAAATATTTGAGGGTACCAGGGCACTTCAGTTCAACTATAACTCCGAAACGAAGCATTTGGGGGAAGGTCTATGCTTTTCTGATCTTACTTTCATGTCAGGAATTTCGTGAACTAGTCGGTATTGTTTTGCATAGAGCAGGACATTTGGGCTCAAAACTGTTAACCTAGTTCATGTTACAATAATGTTCATAACTATAGCCTGGATATTTAGACACTAAACAATATGAAAATAGGCACTAGAAATTTCGAATAATGTATAAAATGCAACAAACTTGTTAAACTTTCACTAATAATCTGGCACAAAAACTAGACTAACACCGTAAACACAGGAAATTTTCTGGACATCATGCAGAACTTGTCTCCATCGGTTGAAAACAAATGGAAAAGGAACTATTTATGGAGTTATTTCAGATTTCATAAAAAAAAGGGCATTTATAGGCACTATACATTGGAAAAGAATAAGCAACATAAAATATGCTGTAGGTAACCTATGACACATGCCTTAGGAATGGCGGTAGCTTATAACATATGCCATGGCAGTAAGGAATAGGCATTTTGCATATTCGTAACTTTGCATTACTGCCCATTACCACGTATTTGCAACAGAGGTATTGGAAAAGAATCTACAGTGAAATCTAATATAGATATTGCATAAATTATTTTGTCTTATGTGGTAATCACTATTATCCGAATTAGGATTTTTCTGGATGCACAATTCCGAATTACCAGTTTAAACTATGGTTTAATAAATTTGTTATGGAAAGAATGAGGTGGCATCGAGGACCTAAACGGCAATCTTCTGGAATTCCGAAGATCTGTCATGTTTAAACAGACGGACGCCTTACCTCAAATGTATGCAGTAGTAAATCTGTATTCTTATTTCTTTTCTATCTTTTGCTTTATTACTGCAGTGTCTTGTGATATTAAACTGTGTATGCCTTATTTCACTGGAGATGTAAATCTTTGTTGAAGGTGCACAAATAAATAAATAATACACTATTCTGATTGGCTGACTGTAAACGACGTCACTCACATATGAATGAAACTTCGTTGTGTTCATATTCAGCATTCAAAATTTGAAAGAAAAGGAGGAGGAGTTTCAAAGTTTATGCATAAAAATATTTTATCATTTTCGAGAAAGCAATCTGAAAAAACGAAAAACATTCTTTTTGCTCCATCTCAATATTTGTAATCGCGAATTTTCAAATAAATATTTTACGAAAAGCCGAGAATAGACGTGTTTTACTTAAGTAAACACTTGCTTACATATACGATAAACCTGTTCAAATTCTGCACAGTTTCAGGGCGAAGTAGAAGTAGTAAACGAATTCTACTAATAAGCTATTTTCTAAGTTATTACTTTATATTCGAAGAAAATAAGTTTCATATTTAAATACAATGTTTTCTGAATACCTTTCGAGCTCTTTTGTATGGAGAAAACATGTAAGAATGCCACCAAAGACGTGTTTCAAAGAACTACGTGTTATAGAAACATGAGTCGTGGTTAAGCAGCTCACATTATGCTAGTTTTAATGTTATACATGCTATTCAAAACTAGAATGTATTACTATGAGTAGTCTGAAGGTAAGTATTGCTCTATTGCTCAATATATAATTGATAACTGTTCAAAATATATTTATCTTAGAACATTACGATCAAGGAATATATTTTGTGTGTGATACCAGATTTTATTTATTCTAATTATGTCATTCTTTCTATCCATTGCCTGCGGATTCCAGAAAGTAAATTTCCTATTTCTTTAGTATTGTAAAATAAATTACTATCACTTTATTGTTGTGTAATGAAATACCAGCCGGACCTGTTATACTGACATGCATTTATACTAGCTGATATGATCAACCCGGAATCCAGAGCAGAGAGCAAAAGCATAGCGCTGAGTCCTAGAAATTTTGTTAAGAATTTACAAATCGTTAAAAAGTTATAAGAACCTTGAAATACATTACATTCGCTAAATTGCTAACTAAACATGGTGGATAACACAAACTATCTGCTTAGTTAATATTCGTGACTATATAGAAAAAAAAGAACAATTTCGTTAATAAAACAAGTTGTTTTTTTTTTTTGCATCATTAGAAAAAAAATCCCGGTTTCCCCAAAAATTTCAGGTTTTTTCCCCGCCTGTACACCACTATCTATAGTTCCGATATCCATTAAGACATTAATAGTCATCCTTGTTCTTCTCTGCTTTTCAGAAGATTACATGTCGTAGGCTTTAACGTATGCCTTTTTCTTTAACGATCTGCTTGCGTAGTAAATTTTGAAACAGTCAGACAGAAATAGTTTACTAATTTGCTTGATGTTGTCGGTACTAAATTAAAAATGCTTATGAATATGGTTACAATCATATTTACAATTTTATAGTTTTTCCAGATCCCAATCATCTCTGACATTCAGACTATTTTTGAATTTCCGCACATTTCCACTGAAAATATGCAAGTCATTGTACCCAACATTTAGATTATTAAAAGCTCCCCCCGCTCTCCATAGGAATCATCTTCTACGTGCTTCTGTCCTAAATCTTCTGATATGGAATGTTTGCCCCTTCCCTGATCTGACTCTTCTGCTTGGCACATACAGCTCCATTCTTTTTAACATGTCTGTCGAATCGTACTCGGAATGCAAAATTTTGAACAAAGTTAGCAAATCTATTCTTATTCGTCTAGTCTCGAGGGTGGAAAGTCCGAAGTTTCTGAGTAATTCCTTGTATGATACATCAGAAGGAAAATACCAAGTTCGTCGTAGTGTAACCATTCTTAAGAACTTGGCTTGTACTCTTTCGATTTTCTTCTTGTTGTTTAGGTGCGCGTAGTCGTTCCATAC